>JAIPMN010035995.1:0-16028 GCA_020650975.1 Apostichopus californicus
ACTGCTACTTCCTTGACACTCCTTCACAGTAATATCAGGAGGAAATGCTATTAAATCGTGTTTAAAACATACAGCCTAGGAAATTGGAAACATATGCTAACTTCACAAAGCAAATATCTAGCAATGCATGCGTAACAAGTGTGTCAGACCAAGACAATGGGCATAGCGAATGAGTTTAAAATAATCTCAGTAAGAACACTGTAAGATTATTTTTCAGCAAAATATTTAGTTACCTGTATAATGAGGGAACCATTGCAGTCGGAAGAAATTGACATCTTTTGAATTGAAGAAGTTTCATCCATGAACAGTTTACATGCAGTTACAGTCAAAATGGCGACGTCTTTACAATTTGTAAAACTGAATTATTACGTGCTACGGTATTTGGTGTACGTGGCTTGCTGTCGACACTTCATCTCATTTTGGTTTGCTAATACAACCCATCTCGGATATTTCAGATTCACTTGTTTACATTAGATGATCAAAGGTCTAGTACTGTATTCTTATTTGGCAAAGCAGCTGTGTGTGCTTTAACAACAGTGTGTGTTAAAGTTCATGATATCAATATGTTTAGTGAACAGTTAGCACATATTTCTAATGCAATCTAAACCTGAAACTTCTCATGGAGTTGACTGAGTTTTTATTCATAAACATTGTAAGCAATTACAAACTTTATTCAATTCTATTATGCATTCAATACAATGCCCACACGAGCTTATATAGCACCAGCTTACCACGACACATGCATTTCACATATGTGATTGTGTGCGTACAGGATGGAGTAAGGGGCGATGGAGACACCGTTCATACGTTTTGACTAGTGTATGTAATTGATTTAATTTTTTGTCCCTGCAATCCAATCTCAAATAAAATCGCTCGGCCATATATCCTCCATAACGTTGTACGACACGATGATTCACAATACATTTGTCGAATTAAAAGATGTGTTCAATTAGTCTCCTCTTTGAATAAATCATTGTCAGACTTTCATCTGCATCAGTTTCATATAACTATTAACCTTTAAGCTATGAAGAGTTATTAAAACTCTGCAGATATAAAAATACCAGATAATGATAGTTCAACACTCATAATTAGTTTCCCTTACAATCCCCTTACACCTCACACGTGATACATCAGAATACAGTGTGATCCTAAAAGTTCATTTAAGTTTTTATTTAGGTTCCATTCGTAATTTTTGAAGCTTTTTCTGCATCGTTCTATTGTAAATCACAGGTAAGCCTTAACAGACCATTGGTTATGACCCGGGTTATGGATCAGAAATACTATTCTAAGCGGTTCCTCAAAGTCCCCATTGTTTAACCCCCCGTTAAGTATTGTCAGCCTGGAATCAAGATTTCACATATTGGATTGATGATAGTGGGGAAATTGGAGACTAGTTCTGGCTGTAAGAAACTCATATTCACATACATTACCGATGAATACTTAGGCTTATCTCAATTAATTCTACATCACAAATCATTTTCGATTTTTATTGTGTGTGGGGGGGGGGGCTGTCAACATAATCTTTAGAAAAATTACTCCCACAAAGGTATGGCTTTAATCTAGCCGAATTGTTACTAAGGTGACCGATTTTTTTATCTTTCAATATTTTCTTGGTTGAAAGCTTGGCGGGGAGACATATTGACCTTGCTACATGTAATGTTATCTAAACGTTTAGCGGTTTGATTGTTACTTAATTATCTCTGAAATCTTTAAAACTATCGTCATTTGCGAAATTTGGCCTCACATATGGAATTACTGAAGAGAGTTTAGTAACTTAATGTGAGTTTTTTGGGATAAAAAAATAATATTAAAGGTAACAGAAGAGCAAGAAAAACTTATTTTTTTTTAATATTCTCCAGCTAACAATTTGAATGTAATATTAGGAATGCATGTTCTGAAATGATAGCCACTGCATAAATATAGCATCTGACAATGTTGTACATTGATGCATAAGGTAAAAAAATGGGATTCCAGAACTGTTACCACTTTTGCGATATATTAATTGAAGAGTTAATTAAAAGATTACAAAACATTATGACGTACAAACGCCTTATACGTTTTCTTCTTTAAAGACCAACTATGGCGACTTTTCGATGAACATAAAATCCCACCATTTTGCATGTATGTAATCCTTAACTCACTCCAATTACATTGCTGTAATTAACTTTACCAATTTCGGACGTTAAATACGTGAAAAATGGGGGGGGGGAAGTCAGCTTTTTAGGAAACCTATTTCAGACATTCCTGAAACATTCCTAAGACATCAGGTGACCATGTGACGTCACCGTTGGTATACCTCACTCACAACAATACTTTTAGTGTGTAAAGTTGTATACTTGAGCTGCCAAAACATCAACGATATTACTCCTTTTTCCAGAAAATGCCACAATTGGGTGTTGTTGGAGGTTGCAGTTATACCTCAGCCAACAAAACCATCAGCTTTTTTAGCTTTCTGAGTAGAAAAACCGAGGTAAAACGCCGTAGACTTTGGATCAATTTTGTGAGATCCACGCGGAAAGATTTTCAGCACCCGGAGTATCTCATGCCCATGAGTCCACATACATTACCCTGCACCTGTGTATGCCGCATATGTCTCATTCTGCGAAACTTATATACTTTCGACAGCTGTGGCGGACATAGCTAATGTGAAATTGACCCTTTCAAGTCTCCTCGTAAACACGCCCTGGACGTCCTCACATGTAACATTATATCACGCAATGGACAGTATAATATTTACTGTAAGAGATGACCATGTATATACCGTGCCTAGGGTAGCATTGTTAGTACATGTAGTGAGTTACAACTCTTGCCGGGGTTGGCTCACAGAATGTGTAAATAGTCATGTTAGCTTTGTAAGGATTTCATCGCATTTATCTATTTCATTTGTTGTATTCCAGTATCGTGAGTTCGTGATACATGTGTTATATTGTCCGTTATGTTTATTCCGGCATCTGCATGGTCCAAGGAGCGATCGGACGTTTTATTTCGTTAGTGACTGTCTTGTGATTGTGGGATGTTACTGGTCAAGGCCTGTTTCAACTAGACCTAACTGTATGGAATTACACAGAGTCACGGTAGTATTTCGCCCAGGATTGAACGAGAAACATGGATTTGGATACTCACTGCTAAATTTGGTTTATTGACAGGATACCTTTTCTGTGTTTGTACTTTTGGATATTAAAACGAGTAAGTACTATGTTCAGCTGAAGCTTAGTCATGTATATGCTACCCTGGTAGATTCGGACCAGTGTCTTCTCGATTATGTTTAGTGTTTTGTTGGTAATTCGTTGACATTTTCCGTCACATATCACGCATGAGGCATCTTTTAGGTATATTCTTCTGTTCAGTTTGCGGTATCTTGCGTTCAAATTGTATTACGGAATCGGCAAGCTGCTTGCATGTTTTACAGTATATTGTACCGTACGTACCTATTGACGCTCCGCTATGTAAACGATGCCTCCATTTGAGTGGAAATTTTGCTAATAAAATAACCCATTTTACTAAATTTTCTGCTTAAATTGTCTTAAAACTAGTTGTTTACCTTCATGTTTCTTGTTTCAAGCTAACAGCTTTTCAAACACTCGAAATTGGAAGTCAAAAACAGTAAAATTGTTCGCTATCTGTGTATAAGCAGTGCCTATTTCAGCGTTTGAATTTCGCGGTATACCAACTATGACGTCACACGGTGACCAGAGGCTCCTTTGGGTCAATCTCTGTTTTCAGTCATTCCAGAGGTTCATATCACGTGACTACCCAAAATGTCCATTTTCGTGGTCGTTTTTTGATGGGTTATAGTAGGTTTTCGAAGATTATTTTTTACAAATGTTGATTATGGGTATGTAAACTCCCAAATTAATGGAAAATCAAAAAAAAAAATTGTCTCCATAGTTGGTCTTTAATCTACATACCTTACTTATTTTGTAAAATGTTTCTACACCATTACATTATGTCTTCTTCATAGTTAGCTTCAATATTTTATCACTGAACTCGGAGCAGGGGTGGAGATGACAGAATTGAGGAATCAACGCCCGTTGGAAAGCGAGGGTAATCAGAATAGTGTTTCTGTCCCTACCTTCCTATTTTGATAGCGGTGACTCTAAATATCTCCATTTGATGTTATCTTTTAATGTCAACTAAAGAAGAATATTCTGCAAGATTGTCATACCAAACCAGCGTAAGGACAACAGGGTAAGATTAGTGCACATATCTCCGTACTATTTTACGAAGTGAACATCAAAGTCGATGGTCCAATTGAAAACCCCACCAATGAAAGCCATTGCTTTACCCGGATTAGATATGAACTCATATAAACCTCATGCCATATTTTTTGTGGCACATGTAATACCTTCAGTCATATTTATTTCAGGTTGGTTGGAAAATGCCGGTGTTAACCCAGCAGTAACGGACAGTTATAAAGGATTAAGCGAGCAGTTTTACTGTTTAGGAGGAAAATATCACTAGTCTATAACAATATACTAAAAAATCGCTTCAGTTTATACATTGTTGAAATTGCGTTACAGAGTGAGATATAAAGTAGTACTGTATCAACCTCGTAACTTCATGTAAACATTTCTTTGTGGATTCCTTCTCACAGGTTAATCTCTCTTTCCTTCTGATTATAGTACTACTAATGACGTCATAGAAACAGATATGGTTCCAATGTATGGCCGACAAAGTACTGTCACATGAGGTGAACGACTGAAAGGATTCTAGTTAAAGCAAATGTACGTAAACTTTTCCTAACGAAATTCATTGCAAGCACTCAATCAACGGTGTTGAGACTCAACATCATATGACACACTACAGCCGAATGTGATCATTGTCCGTATCCGGTGGCATGCAGTTACATCGTTTAATGTTATATCTCTTTGATCTCTGTAAAAGTCTACTGTGTATTGTCAAGCAGAATGCATTTGTTTAAATGAAATACATTTTCGTCTCCAGTTCACAGCGACCATTTTAATATTTCATTCTTTTTAAGGGGATTTTCTGCCCTCATATATGTTTCCTCTTACAATGTAGCTGAAAATCTGGAAAGTGACATACGTTTCAGCTTTGATTTCTGTTAAACAATAATTTATAAGAAAAGGTTTTCCGTCAAAGCTAGCGAAAATATACTATGAAGTCAATATCCTATATTACGTGTATTTATGATCAAAGACAGCTGATATCAAATGAACCTTTAATATGTTTATACTTCTATAATCAGGAATGATGTCTTGCTTTCATGTTGGGAAACAAATCCTTCTCTGCGACCAACCATTCACATCTTAAAATCCTCCTTAACACAGGTAAAACAAAATTGATGCTTTAAGTAGTTTCTTCTCATTGAGCATAAGACGTATATGATATGAAGTATTATGTTAGGGGAGGGAGATGGTGGTATAGGAGGGAGGAAGTATATGAAGACAGTCTTAACCTCTTGAAGTTCACTTTTAACTCTTATATTCCATCCATAGGTGTCCGGTGCACAGATGACAGAGACCTTTCCAATGCGAAACAGCACTCTACTTGATCTGTACGTACCGATGAAGGGGAATACCCAAGAGAAGGGGACTGACGTCACATATGAGACTACACGTGGAGTAGCAAGGACTTTGAGTATTGTGGAGAAGAGGCACAGCACTTGATACGATAATCTCGTTCAACAAAATATTAGTTACTACCGGGCATTGACTTTTGTGTAGCTTAAATGACTTTGGTGAGGCCATTGGAAAATCAACCTTTGTCTACGTTTTGTTAATTAGAGGCAGATTAAAGGAATAACGAAGGCAGGTATAAAAAAATTGGTATCATTCAGTAAACTCAAAACTCTCTAATTATCGGATTTTTAGTCTAACCGCTTTCTGTTTGACGGACACCGCTCGCTTGAAAAATGTCACCACAATACACAGTAAGCCACCATTGAGTACATAATATGCTTGAAATTCCGTATTGCTGACGTCAGAGTGGAACAAATCTCGTCACAAAGTCATTTTCCGTATGGTAGACTCTCCGTGGAAAACGTTTGGCTGTTGTTGCAAGGACTAGAGACTTATAAGCCTAACGCAAACAATTTCTTATAAGCCCAACGGAGTTTAAAACACTAACGAGGCAGTTGAAGGTCAAAGTTACGAGAAAAAAAAGAGTTCTCTTTACTTAACACTTTCGTTAAAAAGAAGGCCTAGGCTACGCTTAACAAGCACACTGAAGCCACGTTAAAGGTACGCTAAAGTAAAATCATGGTCGATATTAAATATTTCAAAGGAAATAGTTCAGTTTATTATATCGTATTTTGGTACGTCTGATAGTCACTGGCTCACCCGATGATTGAGATGTTAATGTTGTGAAACATTCTATGTGCATTTCTCAAACATCACATTACTTTAAAGGGAAGATAATGTCAATTAAAACGAACCACAGTCCAGAGAACACCACCATGCTTATTTTATAACACCGCGGGGACTTGTAAATATAAATCATATATAACTAAATAATGAATGTCATGGGAATGAACAATCCGGTAACTGCCGAAGGGGTGCTAAAAGGGGATAGGCCTACTTACATTTTGGCATATAAACCATTTTTGTCATAATATTGTCACGACACTTCCCTGTCTGGTGTGGCAATTTTTAAAGCTGGGTTGAGTCTCGACAAAAAAAAAGAAGCAATGGAGAAGATATTCAAGTGCCCGTGGCATAGTGGTAACGTATATTTAAACCTCCATTATCATATAAGGTTCATAACAAATTATTGCATTACGCAGAACGTTACTGTTAACGCAATTCCTCAACGCGGCGTTTAGCTACAAGACGGCCCCACACGCAGCGTACAACGCAACGTACAACGCGGTGCTAAACGCAACGCCAAACGCAGCGACCAACTATAAAATCAGATTCAAGGCTACAGAGTTAAATTAACGGTGTATACAACGCCGTTAACCGATATATATATATATATATATATATATAGATACACTAAGAAACAATCGATGGACTAAATGACCGTTATTTGCATCATTTAACCTAGCCTTCCTTTCTGTTAGCTGAACTAGGACTACTGCACTAATGCTGCTTCTTAGGACTAACTGAAAAATTTCCATTCACAGCAGAGCACTGATCATTACGAACGTACACACAGTTCCACGCAGTTCAGAGCGCTACTTAGTAACGCAAATGATAACAATCGGTCAATAAATTTACTCCTAACTAACTGGGCGTTATCTCCCTCAGTGCGACAGCTCAGCTAGCTAACAATTTATACGACTCACAAATGTATTAAATAATATTCTGGGCACTTACAAATATCTACGAACAGTTAGACACGACGCTGTGGTATTAGAAACATACCAACTTGGTTGATAGAAAATAATAAGATAACATACGGTACGTAGACGTCTTGTATGATATTTTGACAAAGAGCGCCACGCTGCACGCTACCATCAGCTTCTTTTGTACTAGCCTGAATATTGGTCTATATTTACGCGCTCGAGAATGTACTACTTTAAAGAACACCGCATCTGAGATGCGGTCACCAGTCTTCCGGAGACCGGAAAGCCCCACTATTCGAATAAAGGCCAGGTGCACGATTGTTTACGTCATAGTAAACAACTTAGGAGGATAACGGAGATCTCCCAACAAAGAATTACAACATTACTTTAAGCTTAAAACAGTTAATAAAGGGTAACAAAACTCTCTTAAGTTAAACTACTAAGCAAGTTCGGTTACAATATGAAATGATGTTACATTGCTAAAAGAAACAAGTTGAATGCATTCTGATTCTGAAAATGTATAAACATATTATAATATATATTACACATTTGTACGTACGCATTATTGTTATTACTCACACAGCCAGCTCATTGGAAAGTATATTTAAACCACCAAGTAATATCATCAAAAGGAAATCGATTTTGTAGCTGATATCAATTATGGGAATTCCTACCTTTTTTTTTTGCTGATAATTCAATGACTTATAATTTGTTACTATTTGCAATTAAAACCTAGAAATTCTGAATTTTTAGCACACCTCAATCTCCATTTGTTTATCATAAATTCTATCAGAGAATAATCATGAAAAGTACACTCTTGATGTGTGCTGAACTGTCCAAAACCTGTAATCTGACGGTAGTGTAAATATTAACTCTATCTTCGTAAATATAGAGAAAGTTTTGCGACTTGTATAACGTAGATTGATGACCAACATGTGTGAGTAACTTTTCTGCCCGAACATTCCATGACAAGTTAAGGTTAAGCCATGCAGGCTAAGATGTATAAGTTGTGTGCACGCAATGTCACCGTGTACAATAAACATAACATACACAAAATATGGTATTCTATAACCAAACAGCAGAGAAACAGTAACAATAGATCACATACATCTATATTTGAATATTTCAAAGCTTAGTTTTTCTTCTTAATTGTTAAAATCAATCACATTTTGCGTCATTGTTCTCAAAGAAACTACGCGCATTCTTCAATACAAACATTACAAATGGGGCCACTAATGTTATTACAAATGCAATAATATTATATTAATGTTAAAGCCCCATAAGTTGAAGTGCTTGAGTATGTAATATAACTGAGCTTATCAGTAGTTTCTGAAAATCAAAACACGGAATCCGTGGCCAAACATACCTAAACAGCAACAATCAGTGTACGACAAGACTCTTTTTTTTCTTTTTTTTACAAACAAAATCAAGTAGTGACATATTTGATAAACAATAAACGACTGTGTCAATAAAAGAAAACAAAAAGACTTGACATTGATAAATGTAATCTTTGTGCATCTACAAAAGTATGAAAGTTCCAGGTAACTAATGAAATAATTTAAGCTATGATGTTTTACAAATGTTCATATATTCTGCATTATTATTTACTTTTGTGAATTTAAAGGCATGTGAAAGATGAAGACATAAAGTTTTAGAAAAATCAGATTATAAAGGAATTTTCAAGTACGTGCTTTCTGAAAAATATAAGTCATTGTTATGCTAAAGTTGCAAGTTTAAATTAAATGTGACGGAATTCGTGAAAAGAGTATTATAGCTATCTAAATTTGTCACCATCATGGGGGACATAAAAGTAGAAAAAACAGAGGAAAAAATACGTTTACAGAATGGAAGTCAGTAGTTCGTTATTCTTATAATTACACAAGGAACAAGAAAAGTCTGTACAGTTATACAGAAAGATACTGCTATGTAATAGGACAGATTACGTTCTCAGAGAGCCAAATATCAACAAAATGATAAACCAGAAGACTAATGTCAAACCTATTATGAGTGATTGGCATAACATTTGATTTAGTTTAAGAAGAATCTGAGGAACATGTTGATGCTATTAAATAAGGAAAATCCCAAGAAGATGCAGTTCTTGGCTATGGCTTAAACTATCAAAGTATGGTTTCAAATAATAATATGGAAATTAAAAGGTTTCGAATTTGTCAATCTTCCATTAATTAATGTAACTGACACCAATTAACAACAGTGTTAGTACAACGAGACACCTAGAGGAGAATATATTCTACTAAGTACTCGTAATTGAATCTTCACTTTATTTTAACAAAATTACAGAGGATAATTTCGTAACTTGATCAATTTTAATCTTAGTGTGAGAAATAGGAGGGTCCATGATATTGCAAGAGCACTTATATAGCATTTCTCGTATATACAGTATTATACGGTACATTCCTTACACTGTACACAATGCCTAGGAGTCAAGCATTCCTTACACTGTACTCACTGTCTAGGAGTCAAGCATTCCTTACACTGTACTCACTGTCTAGGAGTCAGGCATTCCTTACACTGTACACACTGTCTAGGAGTCAGGCATTCCTTACACTGTACACACTGTCTAGGAGTCAAGCATTCCTTACACTGTACTCACTGTCTAGGAGTCAGGCATTCCTTACACTGTACACACTGTCTAGGAGTCAGGCATTCCTTACACTGTACACACTGTCTAGGAGTCAAGCATTCCTTACACTGTACTCACTGTCTAGGAGTCAGGCATTCCTTACACTGTACACACTGTCTAGGAGTCAGGCATTCCTTACACTGTACACACTGTCTAGGTGTCAGGCATTCATTACATTGTATACACTGCCTAGGAGTCAGGCTTTCCTTACATTGTATACACTGCGTAGTAGTCGGGTATTCCTTACACTGTACATACTGGCTAGGAGTCAGGCATTCCTTACATTGTACACACTGTCTAGGAGACAGGCATTCCTTGAATCCTAGGCAGTGTGTACAGTGTAAGGAATGCCTGACTCCTAGACAGTGAGTACAGTGTAAGGAATGCTTGACTCCTAGGCATTGTGTACAGTGTAAGGAATGCCTGACTCCTACTAGACGGTAGGGCGAGTCGATCTAGGAGCTTGTCCAGTAGTCCCCATCTTGGCACTACATGAAACCTCTTTTGAAAATTAGTAAAATATTTTTAAAGAGTTAATTTATGTGTTCCCACCCTACGAAGTGGAGCATTATTTAGTATTAGGTAAGAATTTGAAAAATATATTTATAATAAAATTCAACGATCGTAGCAACGAAATGAGCCAATTAAACCGTATTACAGATTCTCCTTCGGCCGCGAGATATGTCGTTAACGTGATTGGTGCATTAAATAAACAAACCTTGATGCACGGTCCAACCGACGAATCAGAGACGCCGTTTTAACAAGCTTCGGTACGCCGATTTTCCCTGTCACTAGGTACACGCCGGACGCTTTACCTGGAGAATCATGTAAACGATTATGATGGCGGACCGTGAGAGTTGCTCGAAAAATGCTTGTTTTGCTCACTGTTATGGTGTTTCTGGACTTTTAAAGCCTTCAGCAGTGACAACATGGAACACATTACTGAAAAGTGTTACACTTTGGAAAGATCTAGTGGGTTATCAGGCCGATATAGCAAGTGAATTTTTACGAGTTAATGGCGATGTTGATATTACCACACTACCTATCCCAGAACAGGTGGTATCCACGAGAAATGTTATCGGTATTTTACCGACTCCTCAAAGCGCATGCGAGGTATAAACAACAAGAAGAAAGAACTTGTGGTTCAATCATGCAATAAACCAGGTAAGACTTTAATTTCGGATGTAACAAATGCGTATAAAGCACATTTTATGATGTTCAATTTGGATCATCATTATGAGTTACACTCATAGTCATACATGTAGCATGTTAGGCTCATAATTGACACTTAAGCCTGGATTTGATCAACGAAGTC
The DNA here is from genome assembly GCA_020650975.1 of Apostichopus californicus. Classification (NCBI taxonomy): domain Eukaryota; kingdom Metazoa; phylum Echinodermata; class Holothuroidea; order Aspidochirotida; family Stichopodidae; genus Apostichopus; species Apostichopus californicus. The sequence goes on from JAIPMN010035995.1 coordinate 11,206, forward strand.
TATCAAGGAAAGATCCAAATCACTCAACTGTATGTGTTTTTCATATGTGTAGTTCGTCAGAACTGTAATGATTTCAAAATATTTAAAGTTCTGTGCTTACGCACCGTACAATTGAGCAGAATTTGACCACAAAATGTCTGCCGTGTCAAGTTCTTTCATACCCCTAAATTGACACATTCGTCGACACGCTAACTCCTTAGTGTAGGCCTTAGTATACATCCATTGACTTTGGATGCTGTTTTCTATGCTCTGAGCCTCTTAGCTCCGACAGGTCAGGTCCCAGAGAGTAGTGGTATCATATTGAGGTAATGTTGGTTATTTTTAGGGTGTAAGATTTCCAAATGCCTACAAAATGTGCAAAACTGGGGGGAGGGTGTTAAAAGCTGAAGAAAAACCACAAGTTGGTCAGCAAATAGCTGAAATGGATTCAAGCTCATGAAATATGCATTTCTGCTTGACTGCAAAAAGTTTAGGTGGCCTGCTATATCTTTGCTAGTAATATTTGAAGGTGCGTCAATTATGAAGCCTTTACTATATACATGTACATGCATAATGAATTACATCTAGCTGTCTTGATGCACAGTCAGTGCATGACTCGCCTATGCATGTGCAGTATTTATACTTGAATGTTAGACATGATAAATAAAGAAATAGAAATTTATATTTTTGGTCTCATATTGTAGTTATGTGGCTTTTGTCTAAAAAGCTGCCACATTGCAGAATTACAGAGGAGAATTTCTTAACTTGGTCAATTTTAATCTAAGTGTAAGATATAAGAAGGTCCATGATATTGCAAGAGCATTTATATAGCATTTCTCGTGTATACAATATGGAGTTGACTTTGTTGTCATCAAAATCAATCACCGAAAACAAGAAACATAATAGCAAATCGTATAATCTATTTCTCTGGGTAGGTTAACTGTAGGTGATAGGTTATAATTATATCCAAACACTCGGCTACAGTGTCGGAAACATCAAGATTCGCGTATTTAGAAACCATGGATTTAGGTTCTTTTCAGTGTTTTGAAACTGTCTCAAATTAAAAAAAAAACAGTTATGCAAAGCAATTGATATTAAAGTAGTTAGAGTCAGTTAGATAAAACAAATTCTCACTGTTTGGGTCACGCCACACATGAAGGCAAAAAAAAAACGTTAATTGAAACAAGTTGCGCTGCATGATGATATTGCTTATTTACTGAAACAACAATTAGAGCGTAATTATTGAAATAATTTATGTTCGTGGAATATTTTAATTTCTATAATTTTGTACTTAGCTCTTACTTTTATTTATATTTTATTTGATACATTATAATTAAATCAGTATTTTTCAATGCTGGGATAAAACAGCATGTATATGATTGGATTATACATGAAACGAGCAAGGCCTTTTCCAGTGGCTGTTGACACTATCCTGCTAGCATCCTTGGTAAAGTATCGGTGCATCACGTCCCTTATGATACCGTACGTTGTTTTTGCCATTCTGATTCGCTGTGGATAATAACATATATTCATCATCAGAAATGGATCTAGTGAAACAAATAATAGACTATACTTTACTTAATTTAGGCTTAAGCTATGATTGATTTATATCAGTCGTTTTGTTGTTTGAGCCAATCACAGTACCATTGTATAAAATGAAAGCAAATGCATAACAACCGCTAATTGATGAAGCATTACTCATTTAACATCTTAAAAGTTTTTAGCAAAAAAATTAAATCCCAGAGAATTAAGCTTTCATTCACAAAAGTTTAGTTTGCAACATTATTAAGCAGCTCTTTGTGTCCAGATAACTATTGGGTTGGTTACGAAAACTACACGTATTAGTTTTAGTACTGAGAAGACGTAATGTTTATGATGGACTACACTAAAATAACGAGAGATCAAATGCATGTAAGCATTGTCAGGCAGTGCTGAGTATAGAACTAAAGTCCACAGTGGCATGTCCTAAGATATCTTGCATATGCAATGTTTTTGGTTTAAATTAAGTATGAATATCGTTCATTCCGCTCAGAATAAGAAAATCCAAATATTGAATAAAACCCGCCCTTTATATTTGCTTTACGGAGATTGACATTTCACGAATTTACAGTATATACTTTAATTAAAGCCTACATCCAATATTTTCGGAATCTTTCCACCTGAAATAAGAAATTAAAAATTTCCGTATGAAAAGCAATTCACATTGTAAGATTACTTATTATAGTTGTGTGATGAATATTTACATATGTGCTCGGAAGTACATTTGATCGTACATATAGCCTAGTGTATAGCACTGCAGTGTTTGCCTTCCATTCACCGTATGGGTGAAAGGCTACATTATGTTGTCAGATCTAGTAAGATGATTGTCACATCAAATTTAAGTTTATCTGTTGAAAGAATTTTGAAGAAGGTAATTTGAAATAGTGAAGCGAGAATTACGAGAATATTTGATAATTTAAGCTTAACGCTATGATTGATTCCTGTCAGTCATGTTGCTGCTTATGAACCAATCACAGCATAACTTGATATCAGGGTTTCCCTAACTTTATCCCCACACGAACCGATGTCAGAGTTGTCCACCAACCCCCCGACTTTTCGAGACACGATCTGAGTAACTATTATACTATAATACGCATAACAGTGCTTTGTGAAATATCAAGTTCATAGTGTAATATTGTAATGAAAACTAAAAAAAGAGTTTGTTGATAGGTACGACTTTTGTACATCACTAAACTATATGATATATCAGATTTTAGTTCAACAAAAAGTACTCTAGTTGTGACTTTCAGAAACGTCTCACGAACCCCCTGGAATGGACTCACGCACCACCTGTGGTTCATACACCCCACGTAGGGAACCCCTGTTTTATATGATGAAAGTAATGTATTAGACCCACTTATTGAATTAACTGTACTCATTTATCATCCTCAAAGTGTTGCCGTAACATATTAATTATGGTGATAGTTAATATTCATAAATGTTTAGTAGTTTTATTAGTACCTATTTATTCGATTAGTTTTAAAGACAAGTAAACTCTGTCATCCGCATAATACTCAGTATTGTTGATAAGCTACTATTCACAAAATAAAAGCCTGGTAATTTAATTGACCAAGTTCCTATAACGAACCCAATTATTTGAGAGGGGGGGGGAGGGGAAGATTATATCACAATTTTAATCAGCAGTTCTGTAAGATTATCGTAAAGTTAGAGTTTCATTATATTAACCATGAGGGTTTTAACCTGTAGAACGTATGTTTTTGAAACATGAAACTGAGTGATCTGAATGTTCTTCAATCAATAAAGTGCCTTCAATTTTTCGTTTGGATTCGAGTGGTGAGACCGCAACTTTAATATGAAATGGTATCACTTCAAAGTGACGTTGTAATACTTACCTCTTCTCCGTACATTGAATTGGTCAAACGGACACCATTGTGCTGATTTAAAGAGAAATTGAAGCAATTGATCACTTCAATTTTCAAAATGATGGCATTGGATGAACTTATTATATTCTGGGTGATTATGAGGTCAATGCTCATCATCGTCCTTGAGTTTGTTAGTTTAAAGTTCATCATTAACCAAGGGGACGGTCAATTCGTAAAAGTTACAGATGTAATCTTTACAGTTTTGTGAATGATGGATTACTCTAAAAGTATCAGAGATGAACCGGTTGTGCATGAGCATGGGCAGTATTAAACGACACACATGTTGTTATACATTTTTAAGTATTAACTTTTTCTCCACTAATAATGATTCTCGCACGGTCATATCAGGAAACTGTATAAACCAATACAATCAGGTGGACATGAGGTACACTAAAAATATAATTCAATTCACTTGCATCTCACATACGCCGCCTCTTCGATATATGTATATATCTAGTGCAACCGACATTCCACGTACCATGATTCACTTGCAATATGTACTAACTGTATGAACAATGCTTCGTTATTTTCAATAACACTGAGAAAAAGGTATCGAAATCTTCTTCTTTACGAAACATATTAAGCTCATTGTTATTTCATCCTTATCATAAGTGATAATGATAACCATACATCTTACTAAATATCGCCTACTAGGCTACATATTTGGATGTAGTATCTCTCTCGCTTCTTCGAAAGCGGTTTCTTGTTTTCTATCTAACATCTCAAACCACCCAACTACTGACAAGCAAAAACGGAACCCGAAAAATGAGGATATTGGTCAATTATTTTAGAGTGCAGAACATGTATTGTTTAACTGACCCTACTGTGTTATATAAATTACCCTACGAATGACCTGAATAAAAATTCATTGAGGATAAATCTTTCTTTCAAACAGAAAGTATTAAACTAGGGCTTGCTTCGTTTCATTTGTATGCATGGCTTGCGAGGTCTTAATTCTCAGTTTCAGATGTACACTGAATTCACGTATTCAGTATTGAGTTTTAATTTCACCAATAGTTGTAATTTATTGTAATGAAGTTATTTGATTTTGAAAAAAAAAAGAACCAAATCATCTCCGCAATGTTTACCTTGTAGTACAGTGTGTTAATATGTATTTGGCCATTCTATCTTTCAGAATCAGAATGAATGATGACAAAATTTTCATTATTCATCAGCGCCACCATGTTTGATGTTGGCTACTGGGTTGTATTATGCAGGATTTCCAAGTGGGAAGGAACCACAAACCCTTGAAAGATTGAACAAGATTGTTAAAGATACTCACCAACCAATCACCTGTTCGAAGATCAAGAATGTAACCGTTATGACCCCTTCCTTTTGGAAACCACTCAACTAAAAGCAAGGAGAAGGAAGAAGTTCTAAACTGATAATTTAAATATAAACATAAATATATATCATATTGAG
>JAIPMN010035997.1:0-10255 GCA_020650975.1 Apostichopus californicus
TCCTCATCTAACATTATACAACTAATTTAATGTTATCAATCTGTACATTAACAGAGAACAGAAAACACTTAGCGAGTGTCAGGTTAGTAAGAGTGCTGTCCTCATCTAATGTTATACAACCAATTTAATGTTATCAATCTGTACATTAACAGAGAACAGAAAACACTTAGCGAGTGTCAGGTTAGTAAGAGTGATGTCCTCATCTAACATCATACAACTAATTTAATGTTATCAATCTGCACATTCAGTGTCCCCTAGTTATATCCATCTGTAGGTGTAAAATTTGGTCAAAAAGCATTTGTTAAATTAAAGTAAAACTATGAGTGATGGTTATTATTCTTTGAAACATAATTGTCTGAGGAATGAATCTTAAAACAGCAGAGGCTCATCAGTCAAAGTGGCTGAATGACATAGACTAGCTGACGGACCATTTGGTCACCTGCTTTAATCATAAAAAAAACAAAAAACTTTTATTCGGTATCAAATGACATGTTGACGAATAGACTATAACAGTTTCTAGGCTAGATTGGATGTCATTGATAGGTGCTGTTTGCAAGAAATATAATTAGATTAGTGGATTAAGATTTAGTGGATTAAGATTTATTGGATTTAGAAGTAGGTTGAAGCTGTACCATCCTTTATTAATGTTCTCTATCTCCATTCCTTATTGATGAGTTTCCATTGCCTTTACTTTTGACAGAGTTGTTCAAAAGAATCTTGTATTTGTCGTGGGACTGTCACAGAGGCTGGCGGACACAGAGGTAATTGGAGTAATGCATAGTCATTTATAATAAGTACAGTAACTTGTAGTAAGGCCAGTAACTTGTAGTAAGGCCAGTAACTTATAGTAACTTATAGTAAGGCCAGTGACTTATAGTAAACCCAATGACTCACAGTAAGGCCAGTAAGTTATAGTAAGGCCAGTAACTTATAGTAAGGCCAGTAACATATAGTAAGGCCAGTAACTTATAGTAAAGCCAGTAACTTATAGTAAGGCCAGTGACTCATAGTAAGGCCAGTAACATATAGTAAGGCCAGTAACTTATAGTAAAGCCAGTAACTTAAAGTAAGGCCAGTGACTTATAGTAAGGCCAGTAACTTAAAGTAAGGCCAGTAACTTATAGTAAAGCCAATAACTTAAAGAAACTTATAGTAAGGCCAGTAACTTATTTAAAGGCCAATAACTTATAGTAAGGCAATTAACTTATAGTAAGGCCAGTAACTTATAGTAAGGCCAGGAACTTACAGGAAGGCCAGTAACTTATTGGAAGGCCAGGAACTTATAGAAGGCCAGTAACTTATAAAAACTTATAGTAAGGCCAATAACTTATAGTAACTTATAGTAACTTATAGTAACTTATAGTAACTTATAGTAACTTATAGTAAGGCCAGTAACTTATAGAAACTTATAATAAGGCTAGTAACTTAAAGTAAGGCGAGTAACTTATAGTAAAGCCAATAACTTAAAGAAACTTCTAGTAAGGCCAGTAACTTATAGTAATGCCAGTAACTTATTAAAAGGTCAATAACTTATAGTAAGGCCAGTAACTTATAGAAACTTATAGTAAGGCCAGTAACTTATAGGAAGGCCAGTAGCTGATAGGGAGTTATAGTGAGTTGAGTAACTTAAAGTAACTATCAGTTACGTATAGTAACTTACAATGAGGCCAGTAACTATAGTAACTTACAGTAAGTCCAGTAACTTATAGTAAGTCCAGAAACTTGTACTAGCTTATTTTAAGTCTGGAGTTATAGTAACTTAATTAGAAAGTCCAGTAGCTTATAGCAAGGCCAGTAACTTACAGTAACTTGCAGTAAGGCCAGTAACTTATGGTAAGTCTTCTAACTGATAGTAGCTTATTTAATGTCCAGCAACTTTTAATCACTTATAGTAAGGTCAGTAACTTATAGTAAGTCCAGTAACACTTGCTTAGAGTAAGTGCAAATTGGAGGTAACAGTTTACTGTTATTGTTCATTGTTAGTTTAACTGCAGTGAAGTGGTTGGTTGTCTTGATGGTGAGGTATGAGTGCTGTTGGTAAAGTTGTTATTTCATGTTTGTCCATATTTTATTATCAGCTTCTTCTGGTTGTGCATAGTTGATGAAATGTTGCCTTCCTTTCTTTGTTCCTTACCCATGTTCTCAATCTGTTCTCAATTGTGATAGGGCCAAATAAATTCACCAGTGGCATTTGACATCTTGTTGGTCATAGTACTGCTACTACAATTGCCGTCCATTTTCCAAGTAAGACAGTTTTCATTTTGTTCTGTTTCTGTAATTATCTTCAGATTTTAAAGAAGCAAGAATACTTTGGAAAGTTTGGCAAAATAGTGAAAGTGGTGATAAATCCAAATACATCGTACGCTGGAGCCCAAGGCCCCAGCGCTAGTGCGTACGTCACGTATCAGAAGCAAGAAGAAGCACTGCGAGCGATACAAGCTGTCAACAATGTTCACGTGGATGGGAGGACGTTAAAGGCATCCTTAGGTACAACAAAGTACTGTAGTCACTTCTTAAAGAACTCGCAGTGTCCGAAACAGGTCAGTTTTATCCTCCTCGAATGAGTTTGGTCTTCGCTGCACTGCAGTTTGAGTTGATTGTATGCCATATGCACACTGGTTCACTGAACTGAATGTTCCATTCATGGTGCAACATTGCTTTCAACCTATTTGTCCGTCAACAAACGACCCCTAGGGACAAATGAAGAAATGTTGACAGACCCCCACATATTGAGTATTACCAATAAACCCAGCCACACCATGGTTGGGACACTAGGGCAGAAGCACATTTGAGTTTTCTGGTTCCCAGATTGCACCTTTAAACATGTACTGAGGGTATTCACACTGTGTTTATGCCAGTGAAATGCTGATGGAGCCAATCAACCTTTCTGCACCACATTTCTACCCCCCACCCCTTACCCCACCAGTGGACCCCTTACAGACTCTGAAGGAGTCATTTACAGATCCCTCAGGGGATCTTATACCACAGGTTGAAACAAGATGGGTGTAAGTGACGGTCATCACAATAAATGAGCTGGTTTGCTGAAGTCTACAAACATAGAGAAGGTTCAATAGGTTAAAGCTATAAGCTATGTATCATCCATATATTAATTTCTGCTGTGCCAATAGTAAAGAAAAAACTGCTCAATTTAGAAAATAAAGCAATTGTTGCTGTATGTTTGTAGATTATTTTCATTCATTAGTAATCTGCGTGCAACACTTGTTCACGGTCGACGGCAGTAGTAACCAATTGGATGCTCTCGTGCCAAATCTATTGTAGGCATTGTACACGCACCTGTAAATGAATATATGCCTTGCCCAGTGTCGATCTGCTCGACTGTCCCTCTCATTGTGACCTTTGGACACACACTTAAGCCAATACCTGCCACAGTAGAGGCAGAGTTGAATGAGCAGAATGACCTCGCACAGAGTAGTGACATATGTTCGCGGCCGACCGTGGTAGGAACATAGTGGAACTTCTCGCACCGTATATATTGCTTTGCCGGCTATGTCTGCAGATTTTTTTCATTCATCGCGATCTGCATTCGACACATGTCATGTAGACTGCTTTGTTTAAAGGTTTCATAACTGTTTTCATTCTTACCTATAACATGTTCAAACACACTAATTTATGCACAAGCTCTGTATAAGAAATCTAATGTACATGTTTACATTTGTTTCATAAAGAGACATTTACCAACTCAAGAGAGGTTGTTACTTACATTTAGTCTGTGCCTCAATAGCTTTCATAGCAAAGGTCACTTTGGCTACCTTAATTTGCATCAGCAAGAATGCAAGAAACCTGAGGGAAGGGGGGAGGGTAGGGAGGTGGGGAGTTTGGTGGATTTGGGACTGTTGGAGTTCCACGCCTGTTTTCAGCCTGTTTGTATTTTTTTCTTCCTGTTTTAGAGTCTGCATATAGATACAGTGTACCTCTGTAAACTGTATCATGTCACTGTAACATGGTGTATTCTTTCTATCCCTCTACAGGACTGTATGTATTTACATGAGCTTGGAGATGAAGCTGCTAGTTTTACAAAGGAGGATATGCAACAGGGGTAAGATATTATTCTCTCCACATCAGGTACGACTAACCTTTGACCTAAGAGGATCCATTGTGGAACCGGGTAGTAACAATCGAGCCAGTAATTCTTTATCTGAGGCAGGCATACGGTGTAACCACTTCTTGGTAGTGTACCAAACCTCCCACAATAAGTTTGCCTCCTGTTCAATGTTTGCAATTTGAATACCATATCTGTTGATGAGACTGTGCATTCCTTTTGGTTAGGAAACCCACGGCTTTGCTTCAGCCGGCCTTGGATTGAACCAATAGCTTCCAGTGCTGTCACTTTGCAACAGAGCCATACCATTTATTTCAATTATATAAGCACTAAGCCTAGGCAAATCATAAAATCAGTCAGCCACTACTTTCAAATTCCTTTAAATTTTATAATTTTTTTTAATCAGGAAACATCAAGAGTACGAACAGAAACTGCTGCAGGACGTCTTCAAAGGCCCGTCTCAATCTTCGTCAGGGTCGTCAGGAGGAACAACCTCTCAGACACAGGTACACACGAACTCGACGACAACAACTACACCAACAACAACAACAACAGAGACGCCCGCAGAGTCTAGTAGACCAGAAAATATACTAAGGTAGGATGCCTGCTTTACAGAAAGCAACTTATAAATAGCCTTAAAGTAGTTAATTCCATTTCGGTCTCCGACTATTGTCGCCTCGCTCGATGTGGTCGACCTATCGGAGGCCAAGCTATGTTCTCTTCACAATAGGCATTGACATAGGATTTCATAGACTTTCAATATCTTCTTCACTTCAGAATTAAAATGAGTTTAATCAGCAATTCATTTACGGTTCAATTTTGCAATATTGGCCATACTCTTGGCAAAGCGAAGTATGTTGTTATGATTGTTATGATTATTTACTACAGAACTCGATACTAAATCGGATGATAGAGTTAGGAATCAGTTAGGCTGTATCGATCAATGGGAACGATGCATAATGAGGCTTTAAAACACAGTTTTGATTCTTACATTTGTAGGTGAAAAATGTCCAATCAATCCATGTTGCTTTTGTTACCTCCTTAAACTGTATTTATCTTGGTAGCGGGTAGAACATATTTGAAGCATTCTCATCGTTAAATCATTTCTCGTTCCTGCAGTCGTAAAAAGCAGACGTCATCGCCGCCCTTACTGGCTCAGTCTCCTCAAAGCAACTCGCCAGATCCCTGGCCTGTACTGCTCAAAGAACAGACGAACGGAGTACACCATTCAAACACTGTCACAGACCTTCCTCCATCATTAAGGTAGAGACATTTAGCTCAATCAAATAACAAACATTTGTCTGAAAGAGTAAGAAGTCAGTCCTATCAGAACTTTGCTGGTTTCATGAAATAGATTTGCTTAGTTTTGTAGTATACTACTTCCCAATGGTTAGAAAAGCCAACAGTAGGGCAGTTATCCAGGTGATGATGATTGGGCCTTCTCTGTCAGAATATCTGTCGTTTCATATAAGGAGGACTGGGGGTGTGTTATTAACCTCCTTCTCCTAGTTAGTACCAGTAACTTGACTTTAAAATCAAGTCACCAGTCTATCTTTATCCATAAAGAGTTTTTAAATAAAATCTTTTTCTAGTCTTTTCATTATGGAAAATGGCAGTTTCCGTTGGAGTTGTATATTAACTCACTACGATATTGCGATATCCTACCCTAATTTTTACATTCACTATTGGAAGCTTCTGTTGTGAAAGGGGAAATTGGTTTAGAAAGGGACTGCAATGATGCATAGGAAATTCCAGATCACATCTAACAAGGATGGTAAACATGTCCTTCTGGTTTTAGAAGTGAAACTAGCCTATGACATCCCATGATTGTATACATACAGTATGTATGGACGCTGGTAATGGAGACACGACTACAACCATCTGGTCATAAACAGCATCCCCTAAATAGTAAAGACAAATTGTATCCATATATTTGGGAGGTATCACAGAGTAATCGTACTCGGCCGTAATAAACAGGCAATTTTGTCAAAATTAAAAGATCATGTAAAAACTTTACCCCTGCTTTAGATTAGTGGGCCAGGATTGGTGACCTTCCCACAATTATTTTAGAACGACCTGATTAGCATAATTGATGACTATTTTACTTTTGATTGTAATTTTTCTGGTCCTTTTTGTTTTTTTGACAACAGAGAACCAGCAACAGAGTCAGAGGCAATACCAATAAGGCAGTCGACGACAGACCTCCCCAAACAGACTCCCCCACACACCCCTGATGTACCCCTCATATCGAATAGTCCACTGTTGTCTAGCCGTGAAAACTCCCTCTCTCCCGTAGGGGAGCAGAACGGCCCTCCCCCTCAGCACACAATGACAACGCTCTTGCAGTCTGAGAAAGATGCTTCATCTTCCTCATTCTTCAGCGGGAGGGAGTTCCTGCCTCCAGCGAGCACTATGAGTGCTGCTCCTCCTCCCCCCGGGCTAAGCAGTACAAATATATTACCCGTATTTAATGGTGAGTATTAGGAATACTGTAACATGCTGGACTTGATATTACAGCTAACCCACATCTAGTGCTTAAGAGTAAAGTAGCGTAAAGTCTTGTTCAACGACAACATTACACAATGGTCAGTCTGTTGTATCATTAAACCTTATTTACAGGTTTCTGTTATAACTGACAGGTGGTCTGTTTCACTTACACATGTCTGTTTTAATGTTCAGGTGTCTGTTTTAACGTCCAGGTGTCTGTTTTTGCATTCAGGTGTCTGTTATAATGTTCATGTGGTCTTTTTTAACTTACAGGTGTCTGTTATAACGTCCAGGTGTCTGTTTTAACATTCAGGCTATGTTTTAATATGTGAATGATGACATTAATTAACGCTACTATTTACACTGTGCGTCATAATTGACTCTTTCTCAGTGTCTTGGCATGTGATGATTGATAAGTGTAGTAAAATGAGTAGATAACTTTGTCAACAGGTGTATAGTCGGCATACAGTGGCAGCGTGAATCATGATAAAAATAAGAAACATGTTAATTTCATGAACTGGTGCAAATAGAAATAATGTCTGTTTGATGAAACACAGTGCAGTATCAAAAGACATTTTGAAAAGATTCTGATATTTTAATAATTGAACAAGTGGAAAGCTTGAAGTCCATGTTATGTAAGACATCTTGTCTGCATCAGATGACTGAACTGATGTTTGCTTTCTCATTCCGTAACGGTAACATGTACTAAGAGAGGGTGTTGTGGTCAAGTGGTTAAGGCAGTGGACTTGTGTCCTAAGGATTACAGGTTCGGGCCTGGACAGATCATTGCGTTGTGTCCTTGGGCAAGGCACTTTATCTCCATTGCCTCTCTTCACCCAGGTGTATAAATGGGGACTTGCGAGGTGACTTGTAAATATAGTTGCGTATGCCATTTTGTGGCTGCAACCTATGGGAAGTCCCCTGGGGGACACGTGGCTGTGGTGCACTATGGTGCCCCAGGAAAGATCGAATTGTGCACACTTTGGTGTGTAGGTGTGACAAGTTACCGATGACCAGGGTGAAGTACAGCGCGGCGAGACTTTTTTTTCAGTTGCGCTATATAAGAACTGATAATTATTATGATTAATTATTATAATTATTAATTGTCTTTCTTACTGTCTCTCTGTCAGGTTGGGGTGAGAGCCTCGGTAGTCTCAGCAATGATATTCTTCCGGTTGATAGCCAGACGGACTGGCAGGCAGCTTTTGGTTTCGATTCAGAAGAGAAAGATCCCAAGGACGATGACCTCGGTAAGAAACGTTCAAAAGGCGGAACGACGTGAAACTAATTTTCCTCTTGCCTTCGTCTTGCAGAATTCAAATACGTTGTCAGAACCCGACAACCCAAATATGAGTACTCGAGCTCTCTTGATTTTGCTTTAATGCGAGTATTTATGAGCCGTTAGCTTAGAAGTCTTAATTGATTCAAGACGTCTGAGAGGGTAACCTATTCTTGTCCAGATCGTTATGTACAAAATATGCAAGCTTTTCGACAAGACGCTAACAACATATCATAAGTAAGGATGATGACCTAGGTATGAAAAGCTAACTGGGTGATAAATTGGCATATCTGTGGAGGAGGAGGAAGAGGCAGGTGGAGGAAGGGGGGTTGAAAGAGCAATTAGTTTACTGGTGAGGATATTTGATCCTCTCACCCCCACCAACAGACAAACTAATACCTACGTAATGAATCATGTTACATAGTTACATTGCCTTGATATGTATTCATTAATTCCTTTCTCATATAAATTCATTGGCGATGATATATGGTGTCGTACTGTAATCCATCCGTTATGTCTGGAAACATTTCCGAACGAACTAATAAGAGATACTTCCAAAACTCTGTGCTCTGTCACAACTCTGTGATCTGTCACAGCCTTGCTACAACTCTGTGCTCTCTCAGCATCTGTGACTTCATCTGTTCGCTGTTCCTCTGTTCATCTGTCCACTTTGCCACATTAGAGGGAGCAAACGTCTCGGGTTACCCATGTGATTCCGTTCCTTTATTTGTAAATACCAGTGAAGTTCTAGCAGTTCTGTACCCTAGACAATTGGTCAGGCAGAGAGCTATTTCTGTTGATAATTCTTTCCCTGCCAAGCCATAGAACTTGTCTCATGTTATGGTGACTTTGGTTCTCATTTCAGGGTTTGATCCGTGGAATGAATCCAGCAAGGGTCTAGCAGCTCTACTAGAGAAGGAATTACAGTTGAATTCCACAGAGACTGACCATCCAGCTCAACCACCGCCATATAATAACTCTTTAAACAAAGCCAGCTCTTCGTTCAGTGCAATGATGACACAGCCGCCCCCGGGCTTTGTCATACCCCCAAACCATCTCCTGCCCATCCACGGCAACGGCAGTGGCAGGCAACCGTCCAGGCCGGACGGCGTTGGCGGTGGCAGTAAGATGTTCACATGGATGCGTCTGAACCACCCAGCTGGCTCCGTACAGCACCCTCTATTCCCTGGGTTGCCCCCGACGCAGATACCCCCGGTTCACGAACATCACCATTTGAGGTATCCTCCGCCCCCCATGATGTCACAGACTAATTCACAAAAGTCGATCCCTTCATTTCAGGTAAGACAACAAATACATCAGAAATGACATTGATCGTCGGAGTGAAAATGTTAAGAAAATAACAGCTCTGGTGAAAATAGTTGTAGCCGGATTCAATGGCATACAAATGATCAATGTTAATCTGGCTGATGGCAGGGGTTGGTAGGCGGGTGTGAGGAGTCTTGAATGAAGAGATGAACCAGCCATTCCCTATGGTACATGAGATGGTTTAAATTGCCTCAAAATAATGTAAATCTGGCTGAGGGCAGGGGGTGCTAGGTGGGTGTGAGTAGTCTTGAAGGAAGGGAGCAATCAGCCATTCCCTACAGTACATGAGATGGATTTAATTGCCTCAAGATGATCAATGTAAATCTGGCTGAGGGCAGGCGGTGGTTGGTGGGTGTGAGGAGTCTTGAATGTAGAGATGAATCAGCCATTCCCTATGGTACATGAGATGGATTTAACATAGGCAGCAAAGAATTAGGCATGGGATTAGTTAAACACAAAGGACACTTCATCAGAGTTTGTACATACACAAAGAATGACGAGACAGCATTTACTACAGAATGAAAAGGCTTGGTTTGTGAAGAACAACAGCAGTCAACACAGACCTGACTTTCATATATCATACAGGCTTTTAGAGCAGAGTTTTGATCCATAGTGCCATCCATTCCCCCCCCCCCTCCCCCCAAGATCATTCACATGAATTTGTTCTTTATCTCATAATTTCATGTCCTATTTGTTCTATTCCCCCCCCCCTCTCCCTGTTTTTTAATTTTATTTAATTTCATTCTCTTTTAATAATTTGCTTTTCAGCCAATGCAACAAAATCCGACAGTTAACGACAGACAGAGCATCAAAGCACAACAGGATTCATTACGAGAGTTACTTCCGAACACGGTCAAAATCCACTTTGATTCATCCACAGACTTTTCGGGACTGTACCCAAGGAAACCTCCACACTCCTCCACCACAAATGGTACAGGTAGGTCTCTTTGAGTTGTGTTAAAAAGAGGATTAGACGCACCCTTCGTCTTTGAATTGTTTATAAAGGAACCCACAGTGAACTAATTGGCACCCTCTAAAAAGGGGTAGGGAGGGGTTGTGGGGGGGGGGGAAGAGTTTAAGTTTTGTAGATATCAAAGATTAAA
>JAIPMN010035998.1:0-15849 GCA_020650975.1 Apostichopus californicus
TAGTAGTCACATGTTGTAAGACATAGAGATTTGTTTTCTGGTTGATGGTTGACTTTTAACCTCATTTTTTTGTTTAGCTTGTCATGGTAATATTTTTATTTATCCTAATTCGAGATGATGATTATAAGGATATTTTCTTGCCCTTTTATACCATTTAATTTGACATGGCCTTTAAGTAATTAATGGTTGGCAATCAGTGATCGTCGCTGATTAAAATGGTGACGGGTACAGTCGTTTCACGAGATATAGTACTTCTTACTGATAACTCGTAATATAGAATTCTTTTTCTCGTCAAAGTAGATTGCATACAGCTCCCGGTAGCATCCCAAAATACAACATCTTTTCCACAAATATCGTGCCATGCCCGCATCCCACCCTCAGTGAAGCAAATGACAAACAGGGGTTTAATGGATATATGCTCAATGTATTCAACGATGTTTGCATCTGCATTAACTTCCAACTTCTGTTTTTCCATTCAAGTTATCAAACTTTTCAACTCGTCTATATCCATACGGTTGTTTGCCCTGGACACACTTGAAAGCTTTTCATAAACGTGATGGGCGATACCGATGCCATCTCGATTGGCCGATTCATTAACTGAATTATCGATCGTCGATAATTTCTTGATTTGTAGTTTCATCGGTTTCTCGGATCCTACTGAAAATATTGATAAGATATCTGTTCTTTCTGAACGTCGAATATGCCGAGCTTTGATATCTTCTTTCGAATGATGGACGTTACCGTAATAAACAACACTGCCACCATTTTCAACTTACTTTTGGCTTTTGCGCCCAGAAAGCGGGACCCTTTCGCTTCCTCAGTAAGGATGTACTTACTCTGTGGTACTGAAAATTGAATGAGCAGCAGGGATTTGATTCTCGCACGATCTTTTATACAGGCTTTTCCCACTCGACTCGGCCAAAACATCTACCCCTTTGGGTTTCCTTTAAACGTATCCAGGCCTTCCTAGGGAAAACAAAGGAAACCTTCTTAGGGAGGACTCGATTAAAAAATGTCATTGTCCTTTCTGGAATGGTATTTCTTCATATTCAAGATCTTCACTGTCCTGTTGAAAGGTCGACATAATATGTATGGTGTGGCTTATAACTGTCTAAAGTTTCGTTTAAATCATCGTAGTCTTTGTTTGAGCTGTGCGCACTTTTCTCGATATCAGTATCGACGCGGTCAACGCTCTCTTGTTCATCATCCTGTCGGAATTTGTCTTTTTCTTTAGATGCGAGGTCTTCGTTGTCCTGTATGGAGTACGCAATTTTTTTAATATAATTGTTGCATGTTCTTCTTTCTGCAAAGGGTGTTTCTGCGTCATCGTTATGTTCATCATTTCGGTACGCATCATCTTTCTGTTTATCATTACGAAAAACATCAGTTATCTGCTCATCATTTCGATAAACATCATATATCTGTTCATCATTGAGATTAGCATCATCGTTTTCTTCATCATTTCGATTCGTTTTGATTAGCGTCATATATCTGTTCATCATTTCGAAAAGCGTCATCCATCTCTTCGTTATGTTCATCATTTCGAAAGCGTCATTGTTTTGTTCATTATTTCGAAAAGCGGCATCTATCTGTTGATCATTTCGATTTGCATAAATATTTTGTTCATCATTTTCTAAAGCGTCAATATATGCGCTGTATATGCGTTGTATATGTAATTCAGAATAACATCAATTGTTTATTCAATAGGAACATTGGTGAATAAAGAAATGACATTAAAACTAGCCATTAAAGAGTCATGGTTCAGAGAAAGATTCTGAATATCCGAACAGAAACTGAACGAATCCTTGGCAGTAAAATTATTAGTTGTAAAACTGTTTAACAGCTCCGAAAGGAAAGATGCCAACTGTTCATGAACTGTTCCAATACAACTTACAATATTGGGGGTACCATAAAGCCGGCCTGGTTTACTTCCTGAGGCATGTGTTCTCTGATACTCATCTTTAGTAATTTGGCCTTGTTTCAGGAGTCTGCGTAGTAGGTTGTTTAAGGATATTTCCTTCTTTACAGTGGGGTCATGATGAAGTTTACGAAACTTTCGTTTCATCTTTGTTCTATCGTTGTGTTGTAGTCGAACCTTTCCATCAACACGACGACAGCATTCCCCTTATTCGGTTTCAAGGTAATAATGTCCGATTTTTGTTGAAGTCTCTTGAGAATGTTAATACGAAAATTATAATCTGGTTGAACGTGCTGATCTTAGGAAATTATTGCTTAAAGCAGCTACATCCCACTTTATTTTTAACAATTCCATGTATAAGCAAATTGATGGGTGTGCCATGGGCTCTTCCTTGAGTGTTTGTTAAGCCAACTTGTTTATGTGCCACCTTGAGGAGAAATTGATCCAAATTTGTCCTAAACTTAAATTTTATAGAAGATATGCGGATGACATATTGGTAGTTATATCAGCAGACTATGTGGATGATTTTCTACAGGTATTCAACTCTTTCCATAAATGTATTCAATTTACATATGAAATGGAATACGGGGTAAATGTTCTTTTCTAGATATAGACATTTTCAGAATGGTTGGTTCCAGCGGTACTGACACCATCGCCACTTCCGTTTTCCGTAAAAAAAACTTTTACAGGGTTGTTTATTAATTGGAAATCCTGCTGCCCCCCAAAAAAGTATAAAATTGCTCTTATTAAGGCATTGCATTCATGAATTGCAATTTATTACACGCATTTTTGCTTTAAATGGCTACCCTAGGAAGTTGTTGCATGGAATGGAGAACTATACTTGTAAATTGAGAAAACAACTGGGCATGGGACCTGTGATTAAATTTCATCATGGTGAGACCAAAGAAAATACAGTTTCATGTTAAATTACCATACTGTAGCCCCAGCAGTGATAAACTCGCTGAGACTTTAGGTACTTACATTAAAGGGTTTTGTGATGACAATATTCATATCAAAATAATTTGTCTGCAAAAGAAAATGTGTGCATTGTTCAACTTCAAGGATTCTTAGAAGTTACATTATACCAACAATGTTGTATATAGGATAAACTGCCCAGACTGTCATTCCTTTTTATGTCGGAGAAACCAAGACGGCTTAAGGCTAGATTCAAAGAACATCTGATGAGCTCTTTTGGTGTTCAGAAAGGCGTTATTAACCTTCATTGTACTGCGCACAAACATAATCTTCCTACTTTTGTTGACCATTGTGTCGCTATTGGTAATGAATCCAAGTGCTTCAGGAGGAAGATTAAAGAGAGTCTAATAAAAGACTTAATTATACATTCATTAAAAAACCGCGATCCACCGTGCCAAATGCATTCTGCTGGTCAAGGGAGACAAATGCACATGGCAGATCATGCTCAATAACAAAGTCGGTCAAGTCGCGCATCAACCACAAGTTCTGGTGGATGCATTGTCCCTTCACTGCAGAAGTCTGGAGATCACCCACAAGATGCGGCATAGCCAGTGTAAGGCGGTTGCACAAAGCCTAAGCCAGCACCTTGTAGTCCACATTTAACAAGGTGATCGGGCGCTTGTTATGAGGATCCAATGGGTCCCCAGACTTGGGCAGCAAAGTAATCATGCCCAGACGTTGACTTTGGTTTAACAGTCCGTTTTGGAAGGCGTCTTCGAAGACGGCTCACAAGGTTCGGTAGAACTCCCTCGGAAGCCCGTCCGAACCCGGGGACTTGCCACTCATGGGATTACTTTGAAACGCTCCTAAGCCATTAAGTTGGCAGTGTTCAACAGTTTTCAATCAATTAGATCCTCTGATGACCTTTAACTACAATTTCTTAACGACCCTCATTGTCCACTGACCATGCATCATTATGGGCTCCATCAGTTTCATCAAAATAGCAGCATGGAAGAGATGTGGACAGACAGATAAAGGTAAAGTTTTAAAAATAGAACTTTACCCAAATAAATTATCCTAATTAATATTTCAATATAAATATACATAACATATATTTAATATAGACAAAATAATATATCATATAACTATTTATAAATTTATTGATAAATATAATAGCCCATGTCAAATTAAATGGTATAAAAGGGGAAGAAAATATCCTTATAATCATCATCTCGAATTAGGATAAATAAAAATATTACCATGACAAGCTAAACAAAAAAATGAGGTTAAAAGTCAACCATCAACCAGAAAACAAATCTCTATGTCTTACAACATGTGACTACTACATTTTAAGAAAAGAATAATATAGTAATAATATAGTATTAATGCAGAACATGTAAGTTGAATATGTTATTAACTTTCAAGCAACACTAGGGTGGAACAGAAAACAAAGTAGTTACAACATTTCTAGAAGTACTTTATCAGAAACCATAAGCTATGTCTTGAATGGTAGAAAATTACCCTTTAGGTAAATTTTTGGGCTACATTTTAAAAGAGGTCCCCACATTCAATCACACTTATAACCTCATTTATTAAGTCCATGTAAAAGACTTGCCCGATTTATCGAACATCATTTGCTGATAATTTGAACTTTGCTTGATCCCAAAGGTGTGCGCAAATACACAAACAATGATCTTATACACTACACTTATGTGGGGCTTAGGCATGCACTATAGCATACTAGCAGTATGACCGGTGTGCATTATCGAATATAACTGGTGTGCAGTATTATGTGTACGTATATGGCTAGACAAGTCTGTACAACTACAATTTCTGCTGTGAAATTATTTGTCATAGGTATTTTATGACTCACCAGTTTTCTATAAGTCAATGATGAATTCTCAAGTGAACAATCTCTTTGCATTACACAAATAAATATCCTTTCTTTTTCACTTTTGACATACAGTTGTGCTAAAGTTACAAAGGCCTAAAGACATTCGGTTAAGTATGTAACATTTGTGCTAGCCACACTCTGTAAATGCAATGTAAATTAGCCATTGATACTGCACCATTGGCACAGTATTTACGGAACACTATGTATGGTCCTTGGCAACATATATCAGACATTATGCTCACTATGCTGAGCTACATCTACATATTCCCCAGTTTTAGTTTTATATCTTCCCGCCCACTCTTAAAATGCTTATACTGGTGCCACCACTGTGTGCATAATGAGTCTGTATCTATAATGAAAGAAATGTTCCATGATATACCTACTAGATCATTCCCCCCCCCCCTCATTGTATTTGTCCACCTGTTTCAATATTTATATGTATATGTAATTGTTGTCTTCATTGCAGGTGTCATTTAAGGCTTCCAATGGGATTTGCGAGATCTGTGCTGATCGGCCAAAATACTGTTTTTTCATGCCCTGTGGGCATACAGCATGTATGCCATGTGCGGTGTTTTTAGAAAAGGAAGGATGCCCTTACTGTAAAGGGACAGTTGACAGGATTGGTCATCTCTTTCAGTAATACATTCATGCAAGAGTGATTTATCAGTGAGCCATCTCGAATATGGAGTGTGGCATTTAAAACATTAGTTTTATGTGACCTCATCTTTCTTCACATGTTGATAATGACCTTTTTGTGGTCTTTTAGTACTTTTACATCTGGTTCAACATGTATAAAATCAGGTATTGTATTTTGGATGAGCATTTGATTAATTGACTACCAGGTCATATGATTTCTGACATTCCTAATCATTCTAAAAACTTTCATGGCATGTTAAAAAATTTGAGCTCGAAGGTCACTTACATATCATTTGGCTTAATTCTTGAAAGAATTATGCCTTTTTTCAGCAACAGTATTTTAGCATTCATGATAGTTGGTCATAGTATAGTGATCATTCATTACTGACTTATTCGATCTTCAGGAATTTGGGGTACATAGAGGATCATCTATCATTTTGAAGTCATTCTTGAAACACCTACTTTGCTTTTGAGTTCACCTGAAGAAGACAGCAGATAAATGTGTATGCTTTGCATCAAATAAATTTTTGAGTGGTATGAGGTACTGAACATTGGTGCTCTAATTGTTCCAAACGTAAGGAATCACTAAGCCTATGATCTTCCTTATTATTAATTGATGCTGAAATTTAAAATACTGTTCAGTTGTCTTGTTTGTTGTTGAGTTTTCAAGTTTCTTGTTGTTGTTCGAGTATTTTAAATGCCTTTTATATCCCTCTAATATATTATATCATCTGTGGTATGAATTCTGTACTTTTTGAAAGTCACTTGCAGTCACAATGATGCCTGTCTTAAACAGGTCCGTGCAACTTTGATAGCTATGACATAGCTGCATCCAATGTTGTGACCTTAGTTGTACTTTCCAAAGTAGTTGAAACTTCAACTAGCAGCTTAGTTCTATTCGGTCCATTTATGGATCGTGTTGTGATTATCTTTACCACTTTTAGTTGCAGATTTCATAAATTTTTTGGACATACTTTGAGCTTGAATAAAACACTTGGTTTTTATGGGCTTTTGGTACTGCCTTGGCATTTTAAGTGTTGTTCTTCTTTTTTAAAGACTTAAACAATGTTTAAGTTTAAGATGGTCATGCTTGGTACATAGTCATGAATACATCATTCCAATCACAAATAACAATGACGAATGACAAATAACATTAGTTCTCTCCGTTCATCATTTTCTGTACAGTCTTTGTCTCTGCCATTGTCAAAGTCTAGTTCTACGGAAGCATAGAAGGGACATACATGCTAATAAAAAAGAACAATCGGCAGAATTGAATAATTGAAAAAATTCAGGAATAGACATTTAAAGAAGATCAAACAAAACTCGTCAAAATGATAGAACTCACGAAAATGATAATTTTCTGAATTTTGACAAGTTGTTGAGTCTCGTCAAAATGTGCTGAATTTTCCATTTTGATGAGTTGTTTGATCTCGTAAAAATCATATTTTTTTAATTTTGACGAGTAAAACGTCAAAATTCAGACTATTGTCATCTCTCACAGCAGGTGTGATGTCATCTAGGCAGTTTATAACAAAAGTTTCTTTTTCTTTATATTTATTTACAAATCAAATTTGTTACTTTTCTTCAGAAGTTTACAAAACCTTTAATGCAAAGAATCAAACATCCAAAAATATTACCCCCCCCCCCCACCAGAAACTTCAATGTGGATGTTCTATGAAGGATAGTTCATGAAGGTAACAAAATCGACCATTCTGCCCAGATGACATCACACATATTGGTGTTGCCAGATGCTGTATTAATATATATCAAATATTGCTGCTATAAAAAATATTAATTGGTGCTATAACAATAATGTTAACAACATGATAACAATTGCAATAACAATTACAAACAAGGTTCTTCTCGAACCTCCAGTCTAGCTCGCCTGTTTATGAGACGGAGGTTTTCACTTTGATCGTCAACATGCTATGATATACGAATGGTAAATTGGGGAATAGAATAAACAAACAAATTGTATATAAAACATCAGTCTGGGATTGTTCTGAAGACCTTCAAATGACTTTCAAAATTGTTGCCAACAAATGTTTACTAAATGTAGCAAGTTACATGTAAATCCAACAATGAACTGATACTTTGACCGTCATGACCCCAAATGACCTACAAAAATTTTAAATCCCCCTAAGTATGAATATCATAACTTACAGATTTGTAGATAATGTAATTATTACTTTTATTACTTATGTTATGCTAATTAGCATCATTAATTAGCATGTGTGGTGCCAAAAATCTAATTAGTTCAAAAAACTATGTATATTCTACTTCGTACCAGATTTGGTCAACATAGCTTCAATGGTTCTGGACATATCGTGTTCAAAAACCTAATTAATCCACATTCTTGAATTATGCAAATTAATTAGCTCATAGGACAATGAAAATCAGTTTGAGAACCCATGCCCCTCGTGCACGCTACCAAGTTTCATCATAATAGCTCCTACGTCGGTTCAGGAGATCGCGGGCAGGAGATATTCATATCACAAGCTTATTTCATCTAAATTATTAAATTCATCTACTTAATTAGCATATATAACACTGGAATTATAATCAGTTCGAGAACTCATTCCCTCGTACATCCTACCAAGTTTCGTCATAATAGCTTCCACGGTTAAGGAGATATAAAAGCATGTCACAAGCTTATTGATAAAAATTAATTACCCTACCAAGTTTCATCATCATAGCTCTTGAGGGGCTAAGCATGCATGTTACAAGCTAATGCACACACACACGCCAAAGTGATCCCAAAGTCTCTTTCTGATAAATCTGGCAAGACAAAAACAATAATAATGAAATATGATGGTGAACCTAGATAGCTTTTAAGGAGGATGGATAGCTCAGTCGGTGGAGCTCCTGCATAGGCGTACGGGACCATTTCAATTTGGGGAAACTTTTCTTGCCCGAATATTTGATTGTTGTCCGAAATTTCGATGGCCGTCCTGGGGAGGGGTCTAAGGGGAAGGGGTGTAAATTTTTTTACACTAAATTCCCGCTAAGCACGCGAAAAGTGTTCCCAATTGAGACAGGTGTGCCCCAGTGATCGCGCTAACGTGCGGGATTGCGCGAATCGCGCACATGATTTCCAAATCCCGCACAAAATAAAATCATGTGCGGGAAATTCCCGCACAGATTTCCCTTGAAAAAAAAAAAAGAATACACCCAATATATACGCAAATAAAAAAATCACCACAATGTCTTTCCCATGACAGAGCGTGTATGGTACTGGCATGGTACGCGACCAACTATGTTGTGTTAAAAAATTAGCAATCATGTTTGTTTACATCGCGGCGTTAGCGACAGTACACTGCATGCAGTAGTACACACATCGTTACAGATTGTCCCAGGCACCATCATGCATGCTGTGCATGTTCTCATGTGTTGATACACTATGGCAACAGTGCATACAGTGCTGCGCTCATAATTTTACCGGCGGTACCTGCTTGATTCGATCGTCGATCCCTCGGAATAACGCAACTTTTATAAACTTTAAGTGACTTTATTTGTTCATCACTCGAATATGCGATGGCATCGAAGGATTTGCGCTTGTTTTTCACGAGTCGGAAGAGCCCTAGTGCGAGCGAAGACATTGAAATGACCGAGCTGAGCAGCTCCGAGAAACAACCAGATTCGGAGCCGACGATGTTGCTACGGCGAGCACAAGTAGCAGTTCCGCGAAACCGGCGAAGAACTTGAAGAAAGTGAAAGTGAACACATTCCAAAAGAACTGGTTGAAGTTATGGACGTGGCTCTCTTATGAGGACGGGCAGATGTTCTGCACAACGTGTAGGTCGGCCAAACCAACGGATGCAGGGCCGTTCATTGGGAAGGGCAGCCGGGATTTCAAGACGAGTGCACTGCGGCGACACACTGCGTGCAAGCAACATGTACAGTCACTGAAAACCTTGAAGGGCAGGAAGATTAGCACTCTTGAAAAACACGCGCTGAAGGCCATGCATGGGAAGGAGGTTGGGAACATATCAGCCATCAAGACAACCTATGTCATGGCGAAGAAACACCTTGCCAATCATCTCCATGGAGATCTGATTGATTTTTCTGAGGGTAATTAGAGCCTACATTATTTTACTAGTATATTGTAACTAACTTGCGAGGACTACATTGTTTGAATTTGCCATAAATTGCAATTGAATATTTTGTACTCAATTTACTGTAAAATTGATCTATCATTATGGCCAAATAATTCTCACACACAGTCATGCATGCCATGTTTTCACTTTCCATTGTCATGAGGAAGGTAGCTAGCATTTGTGTCATGGATTATTTTGATTGAAATAGAAGAAGAATTTGCTATTATTTGATTGCTAGGCTGTTATCACAATTATTGGAAACCACAGTAGTGACAGTACCACACCCAAAATGGTAATACCGTATTCCTCCCTCTAAGCGCCCATCTCCCGTAAGCGCCCTCCTGACTTTAATATGGGAGAGAAAGTAGCCTAGCGTTAAGCCTAACCGTCGTAACGTTATATTATAATATTAGGCTATAACGCTAGGCTACTTTTTTTTTTCTCTTGTAAGCACCCTCCCTGAAACTTTGAAAGGAATACGGTAATAAATAAAATGCTTACTTACGTAGCCGACGCCTTGGCAGGTCATCTAGTGGTGCAGCATGGGTTATTGTCAGAGCTCGGTCAATTTTCATTGCTGCATTTTAAATATGTCTGCCCTTGTACGCTAACGCTTGTACTTACCTGCTTGATTCTTACAGAGCATTGTGTGAGAGCAAAATAACTTTCCTCAGCAGGCTCAGTGTGTGACTCATGACTATAATTTCTGAAGATCTGTTGTGTATTTTTTCACAGTTTCAGAAGTCACCTGATGCAGGCCAACTGCCAGAAGGGGCATATTCACATCACAGCTCGCAGGACGACATCAGGGCTTCCATTTGCCACGTCATTGAAGATGGGATCAGGGAGAAGCTTCTACAGACTGATTTCATTGGTGTGATAATTGATGAGAGCACCGACATCTCCGTGTCAAAGACTCTGATCAACTGTGGTAAGCGTGAAACACACTTCGTGAAGAACATTGAAATAGAGGGCGGAAGAGCAGATGCTGTGACAGCAAAGCTGAAAGAGGTCTGTCAGGACATGGGAGTTGAAACTACCAAAATTATGGGATTTGGGTCAGATGGTGCCTCAGTCATGATGGGGAAGAGAGGGGTGTTGCCGCTAAATTGAAAGAGGAGAATCCTGACCTCATAGGGATTCACTGTGTAGCACACCGCCTGGCCCTTGTCTCAAGTCAGGCGAGTCGTGGAGTGAAGTTTCTCGAGAATTACGAGAAAAAGGTTGCTGCCTTATTTACCTACTTCCACAACTCTCCTGCGCGTATGGCAAGTCTGAAAGAAATGCAGTCACTTCAATTATTCCAGTAACCCCCCCCCCCCACAGAAAAAAGGGAATGGGTTTAAATTGGGAATATTTTATATAATGAATAAATCGTACGCCTATGTTGAAAATGCACATGCACTTATTCGTTGGCCAAAATTTGTCACAGTCGGTCAAAAGTATGCATAACCTAGTCTGTAAATTTTACGCCGTCGTTTAGCATATATACGTACGCAAAATACTAGGGCGGAGCGCGCTTTTGCTTTTGTCTGTCTAATAGAGAGAATAATGGTTCTGATGCTCTTGACTTGCAAAAATTTAGGGGCAATATTTATACCAGATTCAGGCAGCACAGTTGGGCAAACCAGATTCGGGCAAACATTAAAATAAAATATGTATTGAATACACTGACTACCGTAAAAATGCCAGTATAGTAGTTGTGCCCGAATCTCGTACGCATATTAACTCCAATTCGAAAGTTCGAATCCTCGCAAAAGAGCCGGAAGTTTTACCGTTGTCTTGGGCAAGACATGCACTTCACCTCCACTGCTGCGTTCCACCCAAGTACTTATTGGATACCCTGTGAGGTGTGGCTTGTCAGGATTTTCCCGACGAGGGGGCCCGAGTTCCCCGACAAAAAGTGTTATTGTACACATTGTATATGGTAAAGCCCCTATTTCCCCCCGACAGAAGGTAATTGTTCCCCAGGGGGGCAGCACTCACCCCCCCCCCCACTAGCGACGCCCTAGCTGTTTGCAACGTCACAATGTTACGGACATCGGCTGTTAGCTTGAGTAACATCAAACTCAGAGGCGCTCTCTGGACGTACGGCATGACCGCCCATATCACGAGCGCCTAACGTTAGGCGTTACCCTAACTAATTGGCCGTACTTTTATTTGGCGCGAAATATTTCCCATAATGCAATATTCTTCAAATTATTGGCTGGAGAATATACCCTGTTTGCGTGCGTTTGAGGCTCGAGTCCATTTTTTATGGACTTTCTGGATTTGGGCACCCTGGACTCTGACTTGGGCACCCTGGACTCGGATTTGGGCATGTCGGACTTGGACTCAGGCACACTGGACTCGGACTTGGCCGAGCCCATTCGAGTCCAGTATTTGTTTTAAATATATTTTATCTATGTGTTGGTGTGCGACAACTTCCCCTCTTCATATTAATATCATAGCCTGTGTTATGTAGTGCATTCACTATTCAGGGAATATGGATGCCTCCCTTTCATGGAACATCCCCGAAAATGGATTTGAGAGTCATTCATTATACCGATTATATGAATTATGATATCGATAATTTATCAAAATATAATCAGCCCCAATTATATTTCACACTAATGGTAATTAATTGGTATCATCCAATTTAGTAGGAGTACGAGTCGACTATAAATGTTATTATCTATTACACATGGGTGTGGTGGATGGATGGATGACTGGGTATATAGACAGGTAAACATAGAGACAGAACGAAAAACGTGTAAGATAAAATCTTATAAAAATGAATATGTTCAATATCTCAAGATTCCGGATCCGACGTACGATTTCTGTTATAGGTATATCTTTTGCTAGACCTCGAGCTGTTCGAAAATTTCATTAACAGCCACATATAATAATTTTACAAATAGCGATGCCCAAACAAGATTTGGAATGCAGTTTGCAGGAAATACTTATCTTTTCTCTGTCTACAATATATCGAGACAATATAAGAACCTTTATGAAATTGTAAGGGCTGCTCGGGAAGAAAATAATGGAGCCTCCATTCATTGTCAAGACAACTTAGCCCAAGCGGTAGGGTATTTATTGGGCTCGGAACCCAGTGGTGCTGGGTTCGCTCCGAAGATGGGCTTTGGGCGAGAAGAATTAAATCGACAAGCTAGGTGGCCCGAGTTATCAGAGGAGTTCCATTAGTCAGGAACTCTAACCACTGAATCGCTCACCAGTTCGGCTGGCCTGGGCGGGCCGTAGCCCAACACAAGACTTCTTTTGGGGCAACTTTTCACAGGGAATAATTTAGTGTAAATTTTGTGTACCAGTTTTGTAACTTACAAACTATTCTGTAGAAATACCTTATAGACTATATGCAAAAACTGCTATACATTTTGCAAATTGCGTAGCAATTTGTCTTACTTGTGTAGCATTTTGCTATGCGATACCAGATTAATTATTCAGACTTTCCAGATGTGGTGTGTTGATTGTGATCCAGAATTACAGACTATCATCTACACCTCTGCAAAAATTGCATGTTTTTACTAACTTTTTGGTTCCGTGTTGCTAAAGAACTTTGTGCGATGCTTCGCTTCCTTGCACCACTAGATGATGGGCTGCTCGCATCCTTCATTTTATTCCTTATTCTTTCTTCCCATCCATCCGTGCCACTACCTTATACCTCTTTTAGGTGTTTGTATTTGGTAATCAGCTCTACAGCAATTTCTTTTCGTTGTACTTTGCTTGGACTTTCTGTATACTTTATTAGTTCATTTGCAATCACATCCATTAGTTCCTTTTCTGGACTCCAAAGGAGAGTTTTCTGGGTTTTTGAAGCCACTTTGAAATTATCAGAAAACCTTTTTTTCAGGAATAACGAATTTATCTGGCCACTTTCTTTTAAGACTGGAAAAGGGTCGAACCAACACTTGTATCTTCTGAACCTGATGAAGAATCATCTGATTGTAGAATTTCAGTTGTGTCGGTGTCGTTTAAAGAATCATTATCAGGTGGTTCAGGTATTGGATTTACAGTGGTCACCAGTGTAGTTACAGTAGAGAGGGCTTTTGGAATTATGCACCTCAAAACAGTTCTGTTAGGTATTTGACCAAAGTTAGAAACATCGATCCAATCATCCCATTCTTTATCGTAATTCTGTAAAATCATTTCTGTCTGCTCTATCTCAAATGTTTTCTGAATTATTTTAACAATGTCATCTGTCTCTTTTATGGTGACTATCTTTTGGTTTTCCTTAAACTTTACTAGAAATTGCTTTTCCATGTTGGCTAAATAAAAAGTTACTGTACAGTGTATGATGGAAGCTGTCAGTTCTGTTATTCTGAAAATGAGAGAAGCAAGAAAAAACATTACTCATTTACATGAGGAACAAAGTACTTAAGAACTACATAGGAATGGTCAGAAACCTTGTACATTGTAAGTGGATAAAATGATGCAATATCTGTTTGCATTTTGACAGATTTAGTCTGTGTTGGCTGGACCAAATACGAGGAAAGGTGCAAACAAAACTCAGATTAATGTATGGTGCTTATGAAAAGAACAGAATTGTTTTGTACAATAATTTGAGATATACATTCAAAGATAGGTTCCTCATTTTCAAATCCAATAATTACAAACAATTCCAATTTGTATGTTACACTCTTTACAGAAACATGCTGGCAACAATGTACGACTTCTGATGTAATTGCAAGTGCATGTAGTTGATTGACAACTACTTCCGGGAAAGAATGTAATTCAACTGGATTACTTTCTGGAATATCAAAGACAAATTTGCTTAATGACACCCCGATTGATAAGCAGGCCATTCTGAACTCATGTTTTATAGCAAGAGTTTTGCATGGGTGTTTGAAATTTTTGACCGACTGCAAAACTCATTTCAATATACAGATGTTTTGTTTCAAATCGCATCGTCCATGTTGACCTTAATGGTCGAAAGTTTAACATGTGTTCTGGGTAGTGCAGCATAAAATGTTGTTTGTGTTTTATCCTGCTATTTGGAAATAAGTGTTTGAACATTTTAAGGTTTTCTTGTACTAAGTGACCAAGACCAACAGCATTTGTAACCACTCGAGCTAAGATTATATCTACACATTGTTTCAGATTGAGTATAAGTTCCCAAAAACAATTTCCTACAGGTATAAGGTGTCCAATGATTAAAGGCAGTAGCCGAATCACTCACCAATTTCTTGATGCATTTTGTTTGACATTGATGACCCTCCCAACAATACGAAACTCTGGTTTATTTCTACCATCTAAACAAGCATAAGAAAAACAAGCTATTCTCCTATTAATGTATTCTGTTGTGAAATATCCTGCTTGGCATAGTGCTGTTAGACAAAGACTGATTTCATAAGGTACAACACCCTCCAGAATATCATGCACGCAGTCCGCTGGTATGCCTGATGTAACATGAAACGATGGCAGCATGTTTAAAGGAGAATCAGCTTTGAGACCATACTGATTTGCCAAAGAGGGGTCACCTTGAATTAGCCCAATATGTCTATTGTAGTTTTCCTCAGTGCCAGATGTAAATTCAGAAGAATCAAATTGTCCTTGCATTGTATCATTCCTACATAAGCAAAATCTGCACGGTCTTTCAATGTGTGGACCAAAACTTTCATAGCATCCACCCAAAAAATGGGATCCGAAATTGTCCCCTACAATGAAAATTAGTGAGCCGTTAAGAGTGTGGTGACCAACATTAATCCCTTCGTTTTCTAGAACATTCAAGTCTTCACGCAATTGACGAATTAGGTTAGGTAAATTTTCATGTGTACAATCCTTTGAGGAACATAGTAGTAACAGGAAAATTTAATCGCATCCACTATTTTCTTGCAAACCAAAATTATCAATTCAGAAATAATTAGCAGCAATTTTATATTTCCCCCTATGTGCACCTATAGGGTTAACTACCTCCAACTCATCAAAATAAAGTATGATTCTAATCCATGGGCCAACTATTTGGGAATTTTGAAAAAAGAGGTTTCAGGGTTAACAATTTTGGCAACATTGTCATCTACATCCAACGTAAATTATTGTTTGTATTTCGACCTACGTTAAAGGGAACTGGTTCCACAAACTGGAAATTTTTCTTTGTAATATGTTTTTCGTTTATAATCACTCTTTAACTGTTGATATGCTTGTAAAAATACACATTGCTCATCAACTGTTTTACATACCTTTTCAACAACCTCTCTATCAAGATGGACAGTTTCTTGAAATATGCCTCTAAGTCATTGAGCTTTGGAAGGCGCTTTCGAAGATGAAGAATGGCAAGTCCCCTGGTTCGGACGGGCTTCCGAGGGAGTTCTACCGAACCTTCTGGGCAATAATAGGACCCGACATCAGAGCCGTCTTCGAGGACGCCTTCCAAAACGGACTGTTAAACCAAA
>JAIPMN010036000.1:0-14363 GCA_020650975.1 Apostichopus californicus
TAAATGATGAAGCACAGATCGTTCTTGACAGAATTTCTCGGATTTTGGGCGAAGTAGAGAGGCTCTTAACTGACAATGACAATGCTTCTGAAGCGAAAGAACGTCTTCTTCAAGCAAAGAGAAATTTAGAACGGATTAACGCGAGCATCGATGAGCACAGGTTCAATTCAATAGCAGATGTGCTAGATCAGCTCCTTTCCATCGCAGACGCACAGGCACAGCCAGACGGAACATTGCAGCCACCATCGGGGAGCCAGTCTAATGGACACATTTACCAGCCTGTTTCTATCGCCGACCAGGGTATAGTTTTTACATTTTGGTCTTTCATATTGAACTACTTAACCACCCCGGTATTATTTTTCATAGGTTTTTAGGCCTGGCCTATACTCGGTGCTTGCCCAACGTTTGTCCTCCCTGTAACAAGTGCATGGGTAGCTACTGTACCACTCCCAGTGGCAGTGTTAGTACTGTGTAACTAAGTCCCCTTTCCCCTCCCGTTGATCGCTATAACCAAGGCTGAAATTAACCGCGCACCAGGCGCATTTTGGTGCCCGCTACCTGCCAAACAGCGCCCTTAAGACCCAAACAGAATGCTACCAGGCGCCACTTTTTTTACCGTAAGTGGCTCATGGCTCCACTGAAAACCAGGGAACCAGGAGCCACTTTTGGGCTGAAAGTGGCTGATGGTTCAGCCGACCTTAATTTTATCCTTGGCTGCAACTCTCCAACATCTGTATTTCGCACCTCAGCCGTTTGTAATGTATAACGTACGGCATATCATTACACTTTCCAATTCCTTTTTGTAGACGTTGGTTCGATACGCTTGAATTACTGATATCAGCAAATGAATTGTTGATATCAGCAAATGAATTGTTGATATCAGTAATTCCAACATATCGCCAATTCAATTGCTGATATCAGCAAATCATTTAATGATATCACCAAATCATTTAATGATATCAGCAATTCGGTACCTCATATCACCAATTAATTAGTGATATGTTGGAATTGTTGATATCAGCAAATGATTTGCTGATATCAACAATTCAATTGCTGATATCACCAATTCATTTACTGATATCAGCAAATATTTGTTGATATCATCAAATATTTGGTGATATCAGCAAATGAATTGCTGATATCAACAATTATTTGGTGATATCAGCAAATAATTGTTGATATCAGCAATTATTTGATGATATCATCAAATGATTTGATGATATCAGCAATGAATTGTTGAGAATAAGTTGAGGAGAATAAGTTGCTTCCATGCCCTCTCCGTGACAGAGGGGCTATTCCGTTTCCACGACCACGGTGGTTAGCCTGGTCCTAGAGCCAGCGTTCCTGCCAAAGAACCAGGAGCTGGGCTTCGTACCGGGAGACATCTTCATACCAAGGATCTCCCACTTTTCTTCAGTCAGAGATGAAAACCTGTGGTGTCTAGTTAAAGCGCTTCAATGGTATATCGACAGAACCAAGACACTCCGTACCTCACCGAGACTGTTCATTATCCTGTCCCCGCCTTACACACCTGCCTTCAGATCTCCAGATGGATTGGACAGCTGATCTAGCCTCATACCCAGGCAGGGGAGAGGGTAACGACTTACGACCTCAGAGGATAGGCATCCTCCAATACTCTGTTCGCAGAGGTTCCTCTGGAGGATATTCTGAAAGCAGCAGCATGGTTCACCCGTTCGGCCTCCCATCATCGCAACAGAGCCACTCCGTGCAGATGTGGAGTGCGGGATAGGTAAGAGAGGAGCGAAGAAAATTCCTTAAAACTTGCCACTTTGGGATTTACCAGCAACGATACTTACCTGTCTCTCCCTCCCCACACCAGCACGTTCGGGACATACGATTATGAAACTAGACCCGACGGCTGAGCGTCAAACGACAATCTACAGAATTTGCGACAGGAGCACCGTGGATTATGGGAAGACTCTTCTACCTCGCACCATGTACCACTTGTCTCAACTAGTCCATAACCAATGGTCTTTCTGTAGGAATGAGGGCACCCTACTGATCCGACTCCGCTCACTACCGATACAGTCAGAAGTGAGTCAGCAGCCCCTACACGGGCTCTTTCTATCTGTGCTCATGTTTGTACCTAGCAGTTAGGTGGTTCACTGTAGCATATGATACCACACTCACTCCACCATGTTTCACTGGACAAGGGTCTCTGTTGATCGACCTCACTCGACTCGCTTGACTTTCGTCTACGGCTCCCATAGTAGTTGCCGTCCCTTCCCTCCCGTACTCAACTCGCGAGACATGTGAACCTTCGTGTACCGTGGGGATTGGTCCGGAAGAAGGTGTAAGTGGGAGGTGTCCAGGAAGTGAGAGAAAATGAAAAAAAAATCATTGAAAATGCAATTTTATTTTATATATCTTTTATCATCACGAGAATTCTAAATTGTACCAGAACTTTTACCGCATCATTTTAAGGAAATCGATGGGAGGTAAGGAATACAATGAGGCCACGAAATGCCCGTTATTTATACAGGGGAAGTCCAGTCATTTTGGGCATGTTCCCTATCCAGAGCAAACGCTTACTATTCTGTATAAACACGTACTTTATTTTGAAGTTAAACAATGTTTCATTTATACTGATATTTTCCTTTGCTTGATATTTCCAGTTGGGGTAAAAGGGACAAGTAGCAACCAAAAGAACAGACACCGGTTAAACAAATAATGAAGAAATTAAGAGCTTGTACCTACTAAGAGTAATTCAGGCTTCTTTATGATTGATAAAAACGTCTTGTGTCAATCTAAATAATCCTGGAAGGATAAATAACTAACACAGTTTAGGTAAACTATAATGTAAGAACACCCTGTCTTTATATCCGTATGTTATAAACGGTCATTTGTGAACTTTAACATACCGCTAAAACGAAGAACCACATCAATGTACACTATTGTTCTCATCTCATTCAGCTATGCAGCCCTTAGGCCTACTTGGTACTGTCCATAAATACATGTTTCTTGCTGGAAGTGTCAATCAAACGCCTCAGTAGCTTGCCTTTATTAATGTAACAACTACCATACTACTGTAGACTTATAACACGATGGGTGAATAGGAACGGTGCAGACACACTGTGAGTGTTATTGATGCTTTCTTGCAATGTTGTATTCATCAGAGCCATGTACCTAGCCAGAAATTTGGGCGTGGTGGCGTTGGGAGGGTGGCGTTGCAGAATTAAAAGAAAAAAACACTTCTCACAAAGGGAGTATTACTACACTTAACGGAGCGCAATGATGTACAAAGACAATTTTTGCCCCGAAATGCCTCCCACTTTGCAGGAAATATAATAACAGTATTGTATTACGAAGCAAGCTAACTTTCGGGGGAAGATTTAGAAGTGTCGATTAGCTTCCAAAACTCAAAACAAGAATACTTTATTTCCTGCTTTTAGTTCAATTTTATTTTTCCGGGTACTCAAGGGGGGTGGGTCGCTACCACTGCCCCCTCCCCTGGCTACGTCCCTGATCAGAGCTTCTATGATATCAACTGGACTCCAGTAAATCGTTATGAATTTAAAACGTGCTATATTGTATCATACTACTCTAGTTAAGCATTGTCACCGTGATCCAAATTATTAGTTAAGATTGTGAGCTGTGAGCAGTGCTACTTTAAAGCATATACAATATGAGTATTGGTCAAACAATATCATTGTTGTTGACCAATGAGCAATTCTTTTTAAGAGAAGCGACTTCGTTGTCGTTATGAATCTGTTGTGATTATTGCAGTAATTTGACGAGGAATTTGAGAGACGAATTGTTGTAACTTCGTGTCATAATAGCTTGGTTTACTCACACTGATTTTTCTCATTTCAAACTCATGTCAAACCCTATATGGAATCCAATTAGTCATCTCAAAATGTACCCACATCAATTAACCCACTTTAAGCCCACATACAATCCACACTTGACAAAAGCGGAAATGTCAATGGTAGATTACGCACCACTGTCCACACATAATACAAACACCACAAGGGCTCCAAATATGTATTCCATGGCCAGCTCACAGCCACGTTAACCCCACTTTCTCCACGTAAAACCCATATCGACCAACATGGATGTAATGACTGGGACATAAATGGTATATTTCAATAAATACCAAAGAATATGCTTACAATTATGTGCCAAATTACGTCATAACCAGATTCTCATCTGTATCTCAGTGGTAGAAACTAGTAAGGGTTTTAAGCCGTTACCCAGTTATTGCTAGGCCATGTTAAAAGCTTGACAGTTTGCTTTCCGCTTTTTCCTCGCTTTCTGTTTTACTCTTTCAGAACAAACAAAATATTAGTATAACAGCTTTACTGTGGTAGCTGTAAAATATGTTACCATGTTTGTTCCATAGCCCAGCTATAAAGAAAAACCATTTCTACTGGTACCTCTATGGGAATCACTAGACAAGGTGAACAACGACGTAGCGACTGGCCTATCGCTATAACCAGTAACCTTGAACTTGTACTTTTTATTTACAGTCACCGTTACGTACGATCATTCTATTTTTAGATTCTGACGTATGAGAAGACATGGCGATTTTCGACACAGGACTCCTGTTAGCATTCGCGATAATCCTTCTGCTATCTTCAGGTGAGTAGTAATCAACTAAAACGTGGAGAAGCATTCATTACGTACATACAAGTAGCTGCACTATCATGGATGTATATGGTAAGAGCTGATATATTTATTACAACACAGCATTTTGAAAATGTGCACATCTTTCGTAATATTTCCATGTTTGGTTTCGATGACAAGAGAAACCTATATGCAGCCATGACGGCGTGTGTGCATATGTGAGCGACGCCCGGGTTGAAACACGAAATCACAAGATATGAATCATGGATACTTTTCATACGTGGCATGTAGATGGCCCTTATCGAATAAAAGATCCCTATTGCTTTTGGTGGAGGTCAAAGAGTATCTCAGATCAGCTGAGTTTAAACACTGAAAACACTGTAAACACGATATATGAAGTAAGGAAGTATGAATACTCGGCATGTATATATACTGAGTAGAAGAACCAATTGTTTGGTGGAGGCATGGATACTTCTCGTAAAGATCAGTGGTATTGATGTTTTATGTCCTTTTTGAGAGGTTAGAGATCATCTGGGTCACCAGCGCTCAAACTCTGAAAACCTTTATAACATATATCATGGTAGGAATCATGGATACTTTTCATACTTGGTGTGCTGATGCATCACATTGGGTAGGATAACCTATGTTTATCATGTCATAGTGTAATAATACATCAAAATAGTGGTTCAGGATATTATAATAGTTCTTCTTTTCTTGTGAACAAGTAAAGGTCATCTAAATCCCAGAGCATTTTGTATTATATTTAGTTATTGCCAATATCAGTCATGTAACCAATGCAGTCAAGTTGGGGTATGCGTGAGTATGTGTATCTTCACAGATATCTCAAGATTGGTAACCTCTTCAGGTCTCATATTTTGTATGTGGCTTTCCTATTATGAGTACAATACTCGTATTGTTTAGGTAACATACACAAATCTCATAAACGCTGTATCTCCAGAACCTGAATATAAAATGATGAACTAATATATACATGGTAGGATAACCTTATGTAGTGTAAATGTTTAACAATTAAATGTAGGTCAGAGTTCATTTAAGGTCATCAGGCGTCAAAACTTGAAATGTTTTAAACACGATATTTCCAGATGGGAAACTTGATTGGCTCACATATTTTGCACGTGGCTTTCCTATAAGCAGTACAAGGACCTTATCAGTTTTCGTGGCGGTCAAAGATCATTTGGGCCTACAAAGGTGACAGTGTGTAATTCGTTACAAATAAAAATACCATGTAAACACGATATCTCAAGATAGGTTACAATACGGCTTATTACAATTGAATATTGTAACGCTTTAAGTAAATAAAACATTACTGGGTTAGAGAACTATGACATAGCACATTCTCTTTTTCCCTTGTACAGCAACTTCACTGGAAGATACAGAATGCAAACAGACATATTATGTTGAAATTGGTACGAGAGGACTCATTCCGTGTTCCTGTAATGGAAGTTCTTTAGCACTTATAGCTTGGGTCAAGGTTAACGAAGGAAAGACCCTTTTGTTACTTCATGATGATGACAAACGTGGAAATGGCTACGAATCTGGAGAATATGATATTTATCCTAACGGATCATTACTTATCAATAACGTGACGGCAAGCCATGAATCTGTATACCGAGTATCAACGGCAATCTCAATTTTCGGTTCAAGAATTTCGAAAAATATCTGTGTGCACACAACCGGTATGTAGCTTTGATAGTTTAATATTGTAAATCTCAATTGTCAGAACGGAAATGAATACATGATAAATAATGACATCAGCAATCATTAACAATAAACCGCTCCCACACAATATAGTAGATACCCATAGTAGATTAGTATGATTGTAAATATGTCGTATTGCAACTTGCCCCTGTGTGCATGCGTATGTGTAAGTTACGTTTGTAAACACGGTATAAAAACAACAGCAAGGTGGTTTAACTTCATGCTATGTATGTGGATCAGTCGTAGTGAGTGCAATACATGATATTCTTTACTGCGAATTTCAAAGGTCATTTGAAGTCAAAAGAGGCCAAAGTCTGAAACCTTGTAAACACGATAACTCAAAAAGTAAATCTTTCTTGTCATTCATACTTGGTAGTCTAAAAACCTTAAAAACATGGTAACTCCAAAGTTAAAACTAAAATGAATATGTGAGTTCTCCATTGCTATGTTTCCTTTTTGTGAACACAAATTGGTCAATATCAGATCAGTTTTCTGAAGGGGACCTATTATGTCTTCAGCGAAACATATTGTCATTAAGGAAATTAAATGTGTTTCAAAAAGTTGATATTCTTGCTGTTATCTGCTTTAAACAAACTCACAGTGGACCTTGCTATTTTCACCGTCTGAGCATGAAGGGATCAATAGGTCAAATTTATTTGCTCATACATCTTTGTGTCTATATTTCACATAGGAATTCTGTTCTTTCTGGAAATTGAAACATTTCAAATTAAAATTCTATACTGTATAATCCTTAAAAGTGAATTAATTGGTTGATACTCACAGGGTAAGGCTACAAATAAGAAATGGCAATTTCTGATATTTTCTGGCTGTCACTGAATTTTGACAAATTTTAATAACTTGCTCTACATTAGTCAGATAGTTTTATGTAGAATTATGAGCAAATTGTATGGCAAGAAGTCAAAAAGCCAACTAGTTTTCTGCTTAGCATATCGTGCACTCATCATTCATCAGCGAAATGTCAATTGTAAGACTTATTTGTACATTTCTGTCATTACATATACATGCTTTCTAGTAGTTGATAGAATTATCCCTACATGAATGGGGGAAACCATGCACTACATTCCTCTTTTCTTTGTTTGTGTTGTTTTAATTACAGTTGGGAAGTAGTAAGAGGAAACCCGTTTTCTTTTCAGTATTATTTATAGTCTTAACGACATGTGCCAAGAAAGGGTTTTACATTTAAATGTTGTTGCACTCTTTTTATTGACAAGGTTTGATCGATGGATATGGTACCCGGGTTCTTTTGAAATATTTGCTTAGTTGTTGGCAGGTTGGACGGTTGTTAAGTTTGCTATAAAAAGGAGCTACTTCATATTTGTGAATGTCCTATGTTTGCTGGAGATGTTGCATTATCGGATACTCTAAAATTAGAAATGATAATGAAAAGATAACAGAACAAGCTGTACAGGTCTGGTAAAAAAATTAGGACAAGACTGAAAAAAACTTTTAGAAAAGACAAAGCGCGCACCCTTCAACTGTTACAATATCAGTAAAATTTTAAACAATTATTACTCAGTACATCTGACATAAATATTATGATAATAATGTACTATGAAATTTATCCAACTTGAGGAGCACAACAAATATGCCCCCTCCCTACCAACTCTAGGCCCCTACCCCAAATTCCAATTTCAAACAGGAAATCATATTACAGGGGTATTGCACAAAAATGAGTAACTATCCAGATAAGGGCAAAGAAAGCGTCTGATATATACATGTAAATGAGATCAAAGAGTGTAATATATGTCAGGCTACATCAAAGAAGTAAGCAGAAGGACTTCAAATTAACACGAACAAAATCATTGAAAAAAATGGTCGGAAAGCCTTACGTTTCGATCCTAGCAGAATCTATTTAATATATGAAGAAGTCAGGACTTCTAATTTATTATATCATTTTGTCATCGTGGACAAAAGTAACGGAGTAACTCTCAACATCTGCAAAGTAATACTTTCTAAACAAAATGTAACAATCTATATATAGCATGATATCATAGCAATAACCAGATTTTAGACGTACTTAAGAATAATTACCAAATGCAAAACGTGTTTTTCTTATTCTGTTACCGTACTGTACGATTAGTATAACTCATGATATTCTTCACATATTTAAGTTGTTATTTTTTTAAGATGGAGGACAGTGTGGCAAATTTGATATTTTGTAGTAACATTGACTAAAACGTTTTTTTTGTTTATGCATAACCCTAAATGTATGTTTTTAACGGCTTGGATAAAACAGTTTTCTTACCGGTCTATGGATTAAGTCGTGTCTCTCGTAGTTTCAGTACGTAGGTCATAAAATGTGTTGCGGAGCAAAGTCTCACTGTAAGCGTCACAGTACCACCTACATCTGTATATATTAGAACGGAACATTAATGTAAGTGTATGACATAGGCAGCGTGTGCTTTTTCATTACAAAAGGACGCGGAGAGTTCAAAACTCGGCCGTCTCTAACGTGGCAATAAACGTGAGTTTACAGGTAGGCACATGATTGGTTTAATACATACATACTTCTAAGATATCGTACCTGGCTTCTCAAATTATCGTTTGCTAGAACAAAGAACAGTAACAAAAGCTACAGGCAGCAGTCATATTAATACAGAGCCTTCATTCTTGGTCGTTACTGGCCATGAGAACATGATAAGAGTTGTGTCTTAAATGAAGCGTCATGTTTTGGTTCAGTCGTTCTAATTCCATTGATCGGTGTGAATTTCCTCATTATGCTAAAAAGTGTTTTTTTTTTACCATTGGATATGGTGGAATTCTTGAAATGTTTCTAATATTGCAATACATGATATGCAAGTCTCTAACGTGATCATGTAAGTGAGTTTACAGGTAGGCATATGATTTGTTTAACACTTAAATAATTCTAACATATCGTACCTGGTATCTTAAACTATCGTTCGCTAGAACAAAGAACATTTACATAGGCTAATTGAAGTACCCAGGTGATATTTGAAAGATATATATCACTGAATGATAAGTGAAACCATAGCTATCTCATGTGATGTATCTGGCCATCCTAATAGTAAAAAAAAACAATTATTATCATAATGAGGAAATTCACACTGATCAATAGAATTTGAACGACTGAAACAAAACATGACGTCACATTTAGGAAACAATACTTATCATGTCATCATGGCCAGTAACGACCAAGACATAATGCTCTGTATTGATATGACTGCTGCCAGTAGCGTACTTCAATATATTTTTTTTTTCAAATTGTTCTGTCAGTAGGCTATAGCGTTAATGTATCACAATATAAACTGTATCGTTACTCAAGTGAATAGATTATTAATTTTTAACCATGATAAAACAAATTAATTGTAAAAAGCACCATCTGCAAGGCGCTGATAATTACAGTATCATATTTTCCCGTTTTACATATTCACTATAGCAACAAATCAAAGAGAAAACCAGATTTTTGACGTGTTGTAAAAGTACCAAACGCAAAAGGCTACTTTTAGTTGATTTTAACCATGCTGTACTATTAAGACAGACATGTTGCCTTTAATATGAATGAGAGTGTCAAGTATTTGTATATTACCTGTTGACGTTTGACGCCTTTAAGGTAATTTAAACTATATATTACTGTCTATATATTACTGGCGACAGCCCCCCCCCATGAAAGCTTGTCGCCCCCCCCCAGTCGCCCCTCCCCCACTGGGATTTTGGGTGTCAAAAAAAATTACATGTGCGAAAAATATATCATTGGTCTGAATGGTCTCGAATCTCCAACAAATAGGACAATTCTTCAACAAAATATAGCACTATTTTGCATCAAAGCACCCTTCTTCATACAAAAAAATCGCAGGGGACACCCCCTCCCCAGGACATGGATAAAAAACCTATCACTTGAGGAGAACCATAGGCGTAGATCGGGGGGGGGGTATATTCTCCGCAATATTTGACTAGGGGAGGATAACCCATGTAATCACCCCCCTCCCAATATTATGGATACACATCCAGTACCCTTTCAAAATGTGGTAATTACTTCGGAAACAAACACACGTTCATAAGTCTCCTGTTTCTATCACAATTTACTCTAGTCCAGTGTTGCTATTCTTGGTGAAATTTCTCAATTTATTAACGAAAAGGTAAATCGCTCGTGAAATGGTGAAATTTTACCACTTTACTTCGCCTTGCAAGTGCCATTTCCGATGATCTGGGAGGTATTTTTGGCCCAAAATTTTTTATGTACGCTCCGCGCCAACCCATGGTGGCGCTCCGCTTAGATAGTCTTTGCACAATTTTAGGTCCCCTAAACATGAAATAAGAACCCCCCCCCCCTTAAAAAAAAGCTTGTATGGGCCTGTTTAAAGTAACTTACCAGATTGGTTTTCTTCTATTTCACTAAACTATTTGATGACCATATCAAAACATGGGATCTCAAAATAAAGGATGTTTAGAAAACTTTAGAGCAGCTTAAAAGGCCTGGGAAGTGTCATTTCCAACGATCTAGGAGGCCTTTTTAGCTAAAAATTTTCGCTACGCTGCGCGCCAACTCATGGTGGCGCTCCGCTTAGATAGTAACAAGAAAATGGTCAAGCCCCCCAGGAAATGTTCAAGCCCCCCCAGCGCTCCCCCCACTGAATAAATCCTGGCTACGCCACTGCCTATTGCCTAATATAGTGCACTGCGCAGCAAATAACTGTTCATTGATCTAAATTGCTAGGAGCGTGTAAAATAATTGTATCACATTATATAATATTGTTTTCCCCGTTGGATAAATGATTGATACATTGTTCACAATTTAGTAAATGAATTTGTTAGCTCAAGGTTTAATATTAGATCATTTACTAAGCTGTTCCTTTTTTGATAAAATTCTAACCCAAAGATTCAGAAATTTTGGGCAATTTTGGTACACAATAACCTTCACTCCTCGGAACATTACAATAACTGCAAATATATCAAACTGATCTTTCTGAAACTATCTAAGATTATTCACCTAGAAAAGCAATGCAGCAGTCATCAATAACTTTCAAATACAGTCATGTGTCTATCCATGATCAATTTGATCGTTACTAGAGAATGTACTCTTCATTGTTCTTTTTTGATAGTGAAACCAGCGATAACCATTCCCGTCATCGAGGAGTGTTTGAACACATACAGTGCTACCTGTGTTAAGTCGACAACCGATTCCGTTCAGGTAAACTGCTTTGTCAGAGATAGCCGTCCGGCAGTCATATTGAGTTGGTCGTTAAGAACTCATGGTGGCGATAACATCCTACCATCAAACTACAAGAAGTACACATTTGATAATGTAACATATACATCACATGTTACAGCAACGTTCTCTTTCGGGAAGTCATCTGTTTTAAGTCTTCTGGTCTGCCGAGCGAATAATGTACCACTGAATCTGGTAGAAGACGAAAACGTTCTTTTGATTGAAAAAGAGATGGATTACACTTCCTTGGCAAATCCCG
This sequence comes from Apostichopus californicus, assembly GCA_020650975.1. Classification (NCBI taxonomy): domain Eukaryota; kingdom Metazoa; phylum Echinodermata; class Holothuroidea; order Aspidochirotida; family Stichopodidae; genus Apostichopus; species Apostichopus californicus. The sequence goes on from JAIPMN010036000.1 coordinate 11,754, forward strand.
TTAGAAGATATTTGAAGATCCATTCACCGATGCATTTATCCTGTACAGACATTGGATTAAATGTAGTCATTTGGAAGTGGTCACCTGAAAGTGATGCTTTTGAAACTCTGTATGTTAGCATTTTTCAAAACAGTAATCACACAAAAATCAGCAACAGGGAATACAAGTTAGAAGATGAGGGCAGTCTTTCTTTACAGAACACGTTGGTAGAACACGAAGGACTTTACGCGTGTGTTTACGATAACGGTGTCAAAGGCGGCATTGTGTTGTATGATGTGCTTGTGATGGGTATGATGATTTATATTATATATTTTATGCTTTTTAGTCTATACTGAATCACCAACATAGCATAAGCACATCGGTATTTGCATAAAATCCCCAAATTGTGTAATACTTTATTTCATCAAATTATCAAACTGTTACTATGTACGTTGGGAATGAGTGTTAATGATGACCTTTGTAAGGGCTTTATCAATATTTGCCCAAATACCCCTATTTGTATTGAATTTTTATTTTTGTTTATTTTAGTTCCCTTTTATTCGATCGCTATACCAGGCAAACACTAAGTCAATAACATTATCCATGTCAGTATATGTCAAATCTACACGGAATGGCCATCTCCCGTGGACACTTTTATACTTGTCTATGTTTTACTGTTATCTGTTTGTGTATCAATAACTCGGGAAAATTATGACGAAACCGTTGTTCCTCGTAAACGATGCAATATAATGATTCACACTACAGTCGCATGTAAAGTTCCACATGCAAAACGAACTTACGTATGCATCTAGAAACCTGAACATGTGTCGTACCTTGTTCCAGTATATGGCAACACACAGCTTGTAATGTAATGTTAAACTATAAGACAAATTCTTAATTTTGACAGAAAGTCGTTTTCGTGTAATGCGGTATCGCAAGATATATGTTCGTTTGGGCACATGGTTTGATTTCTTCATGCTATATACCATTCGACCTCGTAACAGTTACGAGATCAACAGACTTAAACTCTAACACCAAATATAATATATTTCATGTATTATTTCCTTTCAGTTGATCCAACTCCAGTTTTTCCAGTCATAGCTGGATGCAATCACCAACAATATTGCGTCCTGGGGAAACAACCTCAGGACGTTTTGACTTGCTCGGTGCTGGGAATAAGACCTAAAGTGGCTCTCGAATGGAGAGCCTTTCGAGAGGACACACCCATTGACTTTACACAACATCAATTTACGGTGACACGGTTGGGTGACTTGTATGATATATCTCTGACGGTTAATTTTGACTTTACTCAAACAACTCAAAATAAAGTTACCGTAGAGTGTCGCGCTGTAGGAGAGAATGCTGAGCTATTCAGCCTTTCTACGAAGGTTGATCTCCTCTTTCCAAATGGTTAGTTAATACACGTCTCGTTTAATGCGCAGCTTTGAGAAGTCTATTCATGATCACTTGTTGTTTCTTACCATTTCTGTATTTTTGTTTTATGTATAGTGCTTCCCACAGAACAGAGATCATACACCTTTACAATAACCATAATCGCCATTTTGGTCACAATGATGATGATGATGATAATCACAGCCGCTGTGGTGATTATATGCAGAATAAGAGGTACATAATACTATTAATTTAATATGATTTATACATATTTTGGCTAAATGTGTATATCGGTATTTTTCAACGACAACAATGCCTGAAACATAGAATACTAATCACGTATGTCAAGATTATGATTTCATTAAAGTGAAACATTTATGATAAACGAGCATTCTTTTTCTGATAAACTATATTAATTCCTAATGTGCTTCTTTTTTATCTAATAATAACGGAGGATGAAATGCATTTTCTTTAGGGTCAACTTAAGGCACCATAATTGCATTTTTATTCTGAACGAGAACACAACTTGTAAATAAAAAGCACACAAACCATGCAAGTCAAGTAAGCATTTTCTTTCCATAACAAACTATTATGATACACACATGATTCTACATCGGTTTCTTTTTAAATAAATCTTCGTATTCTTTTCAGCGAGAAAAATGAAACGATTTAAGCCTGGTGATACAGAAAATGAGGTAATGTTTATTAACTTACTTTTTTTTCATAACTGAAGCAGGCTTTTCATAATACAGTGATGCGCCGTTTACACGATGTATGATTCTTAACGATATATATGATACCATAACAAAATTTTTGTTCTCACCACATACGATACATATATGCGATGAATGCATCATAGACGTCTCCGGAAATATTGCTGTTGTCCCTCTTGCAATCAACAGTCATGATGCAGAATATTTGTGCATACACTTCGCGAAATGACACAACGATACATCATGCCGGCAACTGTACAATGTGTGTAAAACAGCTTCGATAGAATTGAAAGATTTGTTGTCGCTAAGCTCTATAAGGATCAAATGTAGAGATGAGAGATCGCTGTCGGAAGTATTATTGATACAAAATATTAAACTTTATTTCATCGTTATCAAGTGTATTACAACCAGTGGTGTGTTTATTATTTCACAGGGTATCCCAATGATGGAAAATACCAATGGTATGTGTTACAGAAAATACTTATTTACCTTAATATCTTAAATTGGTTATATATATATATAATAT
>JAIPMN010036012.1:0-10546 GCA_020650975.1 Apostichopus californicus
TTTGATCTATTATCAGCCAACGTTGTTTACCATTGTTGCATTTTGAAAGACTGAATGGTAATGCGGAAGGGACGGTGACGAGGACGGGCTTTGCATGTTTTTATAGCTTGTATATGTGCAATACATTTTGTCAACACTCTGACATGGTCGACTCTATCAGCAGCCAAAAACTCTATAAAGCATAAGGTTTAAAAGGCAATAACATCCCTTTCAAGGTCGTAGCTACTCTCCCTTCACTGCCGCCCTCCTTCTCATTTCATTTGCCATAGATAGCTCCTGATTAAAAGAGGGCTGCCAACCGTGACTGAAATAAACACCGTCGCGTTCTGACTTTACAGGGATGATAAAGGCCAGTCTATTAACATGAGCAATTTAGATTTGTACAGTTTTTCTGATCCAAAAATAGTTACAACACTACGGTGGCTTAACAGGGACATATAGGAAAGAAAAGAAGTCTCCTCAAATCTGCAAATTTTGACTTTTTATTTGAAAATTTGGACATTTTGTCTCTAAATTTGAACTTTTGCTTTTGGATTTTTTGTTCACAGGGATGCTTTTTCTTTACATTTATGGTTTTGGTGAAATGCAATCGAGGAAAAAGTGAAGGGCCTTAGCTCTCAGTGTTAAACCGTGGCCCATGAAAACCCTAAGTACGCCATTAATTGTATAAAAGTCAAAAAAAGATATAAATACACGCCCGATCATGAAGATTCGTTATAGTTTAAGAGTTCAGCAAAATGATCATGTGAAGTCGTGTGGTCTCTATGCGGCGCCTTGTCAGTTTTCACGCGATAAAAGTCATTCCTTTGTGAATTGCTGAAACATCGACCATACATGGCGCCTTCAATTTCCAATATCATAATCTTGAAGATTTTTAGTAACGGAAGTTCGGATCTACTATTTCACCACGGGCATCCAATTCGCTCATATACACTCACTAGTAATCAACTATCCTACACTGCTCTTTGAAGGCCTAAAATTATCTAAACATACTAAGCTGCCCCACATTTGAATCCACGTGTATTTCATGTATTTCACCATTCAAGTCATAAACTCTCCCAATACTATTCGGAAGCAAAGATGTTCCATTTTGCCTTTGCCAACAGTTTTAACAACTAAATCAGTAGCAAATATGGCTCAGTACCAAACAACTATTTAGGACAAAGAAAACAGCTACACGTATATGTAAACGCTACTTTAGTAGCACCTGCATGTTAAGTTACCAAGCTAACTCTCACAACTATAAACAACGTAAATCGACTAAAATTCTCACCCTATACGGAGATTTGTTAATGTTTTTTGAAGTCTGAAAGTTTGAGCTGATGAAAACGAAACAGATTCTAAAGTTTGCTTATCAGTAACTCACTTGCCAGGTGATGATACTATACCCTGATGGCCTTTCACTTTATTTATCACAAATGAGTGCATTGGACTACGCACTGGGAGGACATGAAGATGGCGAAAAGCCAAACAATTTGAAACAATAACCTATCAGATTCCCAGTATCTACCTTACCCTCTACTTAGCTATAGCCTACCGTTTCGAAACGTGGTAATTTCAATGTCTTCGAAATTTTAGATACTTGAAGCGCTCTTCAATTTCCAGCAATTTCATTCGCACAATAAAATGCAATGAATTAAATGTTTATATTTTAGACATTAAGCATACACTTAACAATTTGGGATTAAATGTCTTGTAGTTTTTTTTTTTGAGTTCATAACTCGTTTATTATCAGTTAGTTCATATTATACAACAATATGTACATTTCTCTTAATATGACATAATGAACATAATATTTCTCTAGCTTAACAATCATACTTCTTTTCTTTTTTCTTTTTTTTTGCTTCTGTCAATGTAGCATAATAATACAAAGATATGTGACAAACATAGTAGTCATTTTTCTAACTTCAACACAATAAATATACCCTGAATTTTCATGTTATGAACATAGTTATATAAATAAATGAGAGAAGAAGGATATTAATTAAACAGAAAGAGACCATTCTTAAACGCTACTTCACAGTCATCGAAAGAAAATTTTTAATTGCTACCACCGCTAGCGATGTTCTTTTTGACTTCAACTTTTTACTGCAGATACAATACTTCATGTGCAAGATTTAAAGTGATATGGGTGCCGTTGAATTGATTTGTATCCAAAAAAGAGATCCTGCTTTCAAAAGATAAACTGTTCCCCTAAAATATTCTGCTCTATATATCCAGAATAAAGCTGGAGGTAATCTCAAAACCCCAGAACAGACGATCAATAGTCTCTTCACATCTGCTACAAAAAGTGCATTGTGCATTATCCTTAATTTGCACACGATGAGAAGGTAATTAGTGCACATGATGCAATAGATAAACGGTAGTGGAAATACTGAACCTTTGACTCTCCTAAGGAGAGGAAGGGAAATGAGAAACATATTTCGCCACTGTTCATCACTTAAATCAAAATCACCGGAGCGGGTCCATTTATTCAAACAAGTATGGGGAGAACAGTTAAGGAGTTAACTAACTCCTTGTAAATACACATGGAGAGGTCAAACGGGGTGGTATGCGAAACATGGGAAACAGTGGGGGTCCTAATATTCTTCCAGTGCCTGGGGATAGCAGAAATAAGGTCATAAAATAAGGTGAAGGGAAATCTTCTATAGAATGAATAAGTTTAAAGTCAACAAAGCTTAAAGGTTTATAGTCGCCATCTAACAGATCATTGGTGGTTATAACACCCTTGTTTTACATAAAGCTGCAAAACACTGTCTTATTAGTTACCTTTATACTGGATTTATTCCAAATTATTTCGGAATGGTAATTATTTTCAACAGGTCTAAAATTGTTATAAGCCCAAGCAGAGCAGACATCATTAATAATTGAATTAGGAATAACAATATCCTTACAAGAATAACAACATTTAAAAAGAAGATCCTTGCCATATTGGTTCAAATTAAGGTAAAAAAAAAGATTTCCAGTCAGCATGTACCGCTTCAGTAAACCGTCTTACCCACACACATTTCAAGCTACGGATAAAATATGGATGGCCCTAAGGCCACCCAGACTGGTAGGGGCACTGAGCGTATTACGGTTAATTTTATCGGGTTTGCCACCCCAAACGAAACGAAAAAATTTTTTTTTGGTAAGGGGAGCGTGGGGATCAGGGACTATCTGTCCGAGAAGACAAACTGAGAAATACCTAAAGATTTGGTCTTGCCTATAGGGTTAAGTTCACTTGCAGATTTAATGCAACAGAATAATGCAGAATATTGCAGAATAATCAATAAATGCAGAACATTTTAATTGCTCCTGCATGGCAATAATTGTTGTGGTTACTGTAAACTTAAAGATGCGAAAGAAGGATCAGGACTATTTTAAGTTGAATCAGTGGGTAATGTTTTTTTATGACTAGCTTATACTGCCCATCAGGTATTCGACATTTTAAATATGTATCTTCTTCTTTTTCGGCAGCCGTCAATACTGACGATTGGCTACCAGTTTGACGCATCTCCTTATCTCCTCCTTCCAGGTAGTAGAACTGTTCTGAGCTAGACGCTTAGCTTGCGCTAGGCTCAATCCTGTCCATTCCTTGATGTTGTCATACCACTGCTTCTTTTCACGTCCAGCCTTCCTCTTTCCTTCAATAATCAATCAGCAATCATCTAAATATTATTTTATATCTTTTACAATCAGGAGCATGGTTAAAACGCAATATAACTTCATCCGATCATTGTTTACCGTAGGATGATGGTCTTCGCTGAGAACCGTGCTATTCAAACTTTGAAACAGACTCTCCATTTCAGTGAATCAAGGATCAGCTATTCCGAAAAAAGAAAACACTCCCTTCTCGTAAAACCTTCAGCTTGCAAGTATGTGGCGGGTGGGTTAAATTTTACAGTGACTTTCACACACCGTGCGTTGCTGCATACTATAGTCGTCAATGCAATGTAAGAAACCGTTGTTTGCATTCCGAGTTAGTAATTAAGAACCACATATGCGGCAAGGTGTCTGTGGTATATACATAGGGACTGAATAACTGATATGCCCCTTAATGTTTCCCTGAAATCCTAAGAACGAAGATGTCAAATATTCTTTATGAATGTCCTGGCATTTCTTATACAACTGTAGTTTCGCCATCATCAAGATCGTTTTGCTTTTCTACAGACTTGTACTGGTTCGAGGTTTCAGAAAAGGCCAAATAGAGCGGGTTATCTTGCATCTCTGTGTCTTTCGAAATAACTTCAGTTTTCACATTATCCTGGTTTGAAATGGGAATATCCTGCACATTTTGGTAAAGACGCAACTTAACTATGATAACGACTAAGACGAAAGTAATTACTCCCAACATTGAAGTACATGTTATCAACACAACACTAACTGACTTAGAATCAGACGGACATGGCACTGTTTCATGTTGGCCTACGTCACGACGCGCAACAGCAACCACGTGGGCCCGAGTGTCGTAAGATGAACATTTAACTGTATGAATACCATTACCACCTATTACTGCTTCAGCTAATCTGAGGCTACTTTCACCAGCATTTTGTTTTATGGTTACGTTCAAGCTCACCTTCATCGTGTGGGTTAGCTCGTTGAAGTTCATCATGTTACCATTGGCTCCAATGACTGTCCAGTAAGTCAATCGAGGAGGCATGGTTTTACAGACAAAAGTCAAGTCCTCCAAATCTTCGTCAGTGAAGTTATCGGGTGAAATAGCAACTTCCAGCTCTCTTAAAATCTTCATAGGCGACGTGTGTTCATTTGAACAATCTAATTGAGTAAAGTTATAGGGTAGTGTAACCTCGTGGAACGTAAAAAAATTTCCCTTTTTGTTTTGCACGTTTCTAACGCAAGTGATCAGAACCTTTTCTCCGTAATACCCCAATCCACCAACACTAGATATTACAGAATCGTAGCGAGTGTCTATTTTAGTTATATTTACAGTAGTTTCTGATTCGAACAAAATCATTACGACTCCTGTAGAATTTGATGTTTTCCTTGATTCGAATCTTTGACGACAAGTGAACATTCCAAGGGGGTCAATCTTTGTAGCAGTCTTGCTTATCCTGTTTTCTAAAATTTCCTCAGCTTCAATCTCGTCCGAATGGTTACGAAAGAGTGTCAGATTGGAAGGAAATGGTAATAGAGAAACGCAGGTAATCCTTACCTCGGGTTTATTCGATTGCTTCGAACCACGCAAGACGTAATTCCTGACCCCGTTCACTATGCGCTTGATACCAACGTTGACATCCAGTGTTATTTGGCCATGGGATGGCACAGTGACTACAGTCAACAGGTTAAGCAAGAGCAGAGTGCAGATAATGCGATCGTTAGCTGATCTATCCATCATAGGTCTGTATGAAGCGCACATGTTACTCTATCCTTACACAGTGTCATATGGTTCACTAACGATGATATCAAGGAACTGTAACAACGTATGACATATCCTGTCCTCAATAGCTGAAGTTCAAACTTGTATCTTAAAGCATCATAGTATAAACACGTTTCCGTAGACTCACCTATATTTTCATATTTCAAACGAAAGTTTATAAACAGTTTTACCATGTTCATGTGGTGCTCATGAGTAAGCATAGACTTAGTGAACCACTTTTTTTTAATCTTCTAACAAACTTTCGTCTAATCAATGTAAACTTTGAAGTAAACGTTTATGAGAACAACGCCAACTTTTTCGACTGCCAATAAATCATTAAGTCCGAGGTTTTAATGTCTTCTTATCAGAATGCATGTGCTTAAGGAATGTTACAACTGATGCAGAATTTGAGAAATCATTATCCATAAAACATGTGTATAATTTCAAACAACAAAAGCTATGAACGAGTTTGGGTTGATAAAGAACATGCAACCTATAGTAGGCCTATTTTGAAATCAGTATATTGAAAACGGTCAACAGTCATGCACATATGCCGAAATTGTATCGAAGTTGATTTTGATTGTAGCTCGCTTTAACTCGGTATGTATTGCAAGACCTTGCGTATAGGTTAACAGTGGTACATGTTGGTACATGTTGAAACCAACAACATTACATCTAATTGTGTATCATGCATGTTTGCAGTCTTAGGGTTCCATTTGTAGCAGAACATCCTACCTTATCCCAAACATCACCCCTTTCTCACCACCGTATCACAGTGGCACAACATCGATAGCGGCATACCCAACCTTACCCAAGTAACCTAAGTAAATGAAATCTTCTTTTCCTAGCATCTTAAGACAAATACAAATAAGACTATTAGTCCGAAAGAGACCGTGAACAACCAGTTCAAATCTACATAACGCTTTAAAGATGTTGAAACACAAACACCGGCATCATAATGCACATATCACATGTTAAAAATCCTGTTCAGCAATTGCCTTGAAACAATTAAGAAGGCTGTGTATACAACTACTAATAGGCTAACAATGTCTTCCTTAATGTAAACTGGCCAAGCAATACACAAACGTGATACTTATAACTGTCGATCAAAGTGAGAGTTAAACCTGACACGTATGATTTTTTTGGGTAGTATTACTTTCTTTCGGAAATTAGGACTTCCCGATTTCCCCCTCCCTGTGAGAGGATCCCCATACAAATTCGTGATGCTCATGGAGTTCAATGACCTATCAATTCCTTGCAGGAAGTTGGTATATGACTATGCCTTTATTCTTGGAATCACATTGCTTTTTCCTCCATGTGTACCAAGAAGAGTAAACCACTGCTTACCCCATAAGTCAACAGATAGAGTACTAAAGCTGTCCCAGACGATGGGGGTCTTCCACAAACAGGTGCCCTTTGTGTTCACCTCTCTGTCTATGAGACTCATTTTCCAGGACTTTGTCCCAAAGTTGTTGAAACATTGTTTCTTAGTGATTGTTTAGTAATGTTGATGTTTCCAGATAATGAGTTAGCAGATCAGCTATCAGCTATGAGGTTCATTTATTTTCCTTATTTAGGCTGGGCAGGAAGTTGTCTTAGGGATAATTTCCCCTGGCTCTATATAAGGAGGCCGATTTAGCAGTGAACTGTGTGCCACTCACTTGACAGCTCTCAGCCTTCTAGGATGTCGGAGACATCATCATTAAAAATTTATCGCTAACTTCTATACACAAGTATGCTTTCAATTCATTGTAAGTATGCTATTAATTTAAATGTAAGAAATGTCCTATTTACTCTGTGATGTCTCCACGCACACGGAGATGCATTGTGTAATTTATTAAACGTGTGTTCCCTTCAATATGAACATATAGCCAATGCTGTATTGTGTACTCTATAGGTTACACTACGCCTATATGTTACCTAAAAATTAGGAATTCGATTTTTGTGGAATTCATCAGCTAGATCATAGTTGATGTATGTCCTTAAGTTCTCTTTATGTCAGTTCGTGTCAGAAGCTAACCCTTGATAGTTTTGCTACTGTTTGTTTAGTGGCATCAATGTCATTTATAACAAAGACGTTTATTATGTAAGGTATATGTGATCTTATATTATGCTAGGTATATGTGAGTTAAATGAAATATGATATTTGCTGGAAACATATATCACTTATATTCAGCCTTAATAAGTAATTATTAACTTTGGAGTTTGTCTCATGTTGTAGTAGAAAATCAACCCATATTATTATTATTATTGAGCCCCGTTATTGTTTATTATATTAAATGTTTAAGTTAGGCCACTCACTTGACAGTCCTCAGCCGTTTAGGAGGTCGTAGACAACATTATTAGAAATTACTCGTTATTTCTACACAGGTTTTTTTATATTTGGGTGGGCGACATGTGCTAACGCCCTGGTATAAGATGCTCACCAAGCCATGATTTGCCCCGAACCAGGCGGACGGGCCGAGCGGGTCTGAAGCGAGGAATGAACCCTCCTCCCCTGAACAGTCTAATGTCCGAACTTGGATACAACTAATTGTGGTTTATAGTTTAATGTGGTGAAGAAGATTAGTTTAAGTTTATTATTTCTCATTATTTCTTCTCGTTTCTTTTCCTTGATTTAAATTTTAAATACATTAATTGTTTAACCATATAATATGCCTTTGTGTGTTTCAATTCCGTATGTTGTTACATGACTACAATCAGTAGTTAGTTATACGGCACGAGGTATATGATGATTATGTGCCTGACCCAGTATGTCGGTGCAGGTAACAAATAGTATCGTCAACAGCCGAGTTGAAATAAGTTGAAGCCGCGTCTAAGATCTAGTCTGTCATGAAACAATAACTTCGACTTTTTTATCACATCGCACACTTCACAAGGAAATAAAACGGATTTCTAAAGTTTCGTTGTGCACATTTTAGCAATCAACCACATTCCTAATTTTATTTCAGAACAATTCTACCCTATATCATATTTAAAAAACGGGTTCATGTACAATCGAGATTAGGCACGTTTGTTCCTTCTTTTTCAAAAGATATAAATAATCGGTCCCACTAGCAAGTAAGTAAATAAGCATATTTTCGTAAGATTTAGAAGAGAGATCACTAATATTTTTACTTTCTTTCTCGTATATCATCTTTTCTCCTTGGTCACTAGCTGAGATGACAGCCTTGCTGTTTTTCTAGTGTCATTCATATGTTAAACTTCCTACTGTAATGTTATTTTTAAATTAATATTGTATAAACATATGAGAAATAAATTTGAAATTAAAAAATCTTGAATTGAAAACATTGAAATTGAAAACATTCTCTTGGAAAGTCTATTTTTTTCTTCTATGTTTGTGTATTTGACATGTATAGTACAAACTTTCATAATATTTTTCCTTTTCTTGTATTTTTACTTTTGTTTTGTTGAATAAAGCAACTAAAGTAATTTTGATACTTAATATTTCCAAACAGTGGGAGTATATTCAAAATTTCCAGAGGCGAATGAATTTATATAGGAAAGGAGCTGACCTAGGGTTATTGAAGTCGAGTTCAATGAATGGGGCTTTGGATGTGCTCCTTCCCCAGACCCAAAATTAGACGTCCAATGGTGCTTTGAAAGGCACAGTTAAACTATATACTTAAGCACTTTATAGGAAGCTGTAAGTGCGAGATTGTGCCGACTGAAAATTTCCCGGCTAAGTTAGTCAATGAGCTGAATCTTTATGGGAGTTCCAGCTGCAAAGGAAAGTACTTTATAAAGGAGGGGAGTGCTGCCCTAGGGTCATTGAAACCATTTCTGCAATATGCTGAAAATTCACACATATTGTGGATTTGTTTTGCTTTTCATATTTGTTTGTTTTCGCAAGGGACTTTTGATAACAGGAAAACTGTCTGCGTGACGTGTCTTGAGAAATCGAGTTTAATCATTAACTTGTTATAGTTGCTAAGCAACGTCAAAAAGCCCGATCTACAAATTTTGAGTAGGAACCTCCAATAGGAGCTATGAATCCTATGCTAGTATTTAGCTACTGATTCAACAACGAGATGAGATTTATAACAACTAACACGTAAAGCAAGTAACATAATCTACTCCACACAATTCTGCCACTTTCACTGTCGTTATCACATTGTATCTTTGTACTGTCTAATTTGGAGTATATATTGTGCAATTCTGACAAAATTGTGCTTGTATGGTTAAGTATGGCTATCCTTGTCGTTTGTCTCCGAATAAGGAATTAAGTTTACCACGTTGTTTTTAACGTTCGATCCTTCAGGTAGGTTTATCGTCAGTATCGTTAATTATGAGTATGACGAATTGGTACTCGCCTTTGTATTACTAAGTACAAACTTATGAGTATATGATCGAGCAAACAACATGTACCACTAACAAGTAATATTTGAGAGCCAGCTCCCTTAGCTTCAGTAGTAACACCAGAAACTCGATCGTCCTTGTCATCTTGATGTGGTTCTTGTGAATCCTTGGTATCTACGTACGTAACCTCGTTGGTTCGACATTCTTTTACCGAAATGCTTTGAATGACAGTTCTCTAATGTTGTTGATCTAGTGTTTGCGCGCTTTGTTTGTTTATCCATCGTTTGTAAACGTTTATTGTTGCGTAACTGGGTGTGCGTATAGTTGAAGCCAGAAAACACTGTCTATCATATATGAAAAATTAGATTCACTTCCATTGATGTTTTACGCATTTAACGTAAGTGGAACTAATTAAACGACAAGAGTAAATACCTAAGTATATGTATCGGTCGAAATACGTTTTTCCTCAAATTGTATAATCCAACTGATCATTGTATTATTCTTAATGTCTGTCTCGGTTGGACAAGCTATTGTTTCGTTATATTTGTTGCACATTCGGTATAATAGGGTGTCCAGGTAGACGCTACATTTAATGTAAGACAGGTAACTTTCGTAACCGTATATGAGGTGTAAAGTCGCACTCCTGACTCAGCAATGTGCTTACCTGTCACCTCCACATCTGTATTTGTCATTAAACCAGCGTTGATAACTAAAAGATCAATTGCAGAAATCAACAAAAGTATTAAAACACGAATATTCATATTTCTCGCTATTCTCGCCGACAATGCTAACTTGAAAACTTCCATCCTGGATATGATCATTTCTTTGTACCCTAATTCCGTTCCATCAAACTTCCTTGTTATGACAATATTGTCAGAACATATCGTT
>JAIPMN010036013.1:3509-13792 GCA_020650975.1 Apostichopus californicus
CCCCCCCCCCCCCCCCCCCCCCCCAATATAAAACAACTTTTGACAATTGCTGGAATTTTTCTACCAAATCTTCCATAGTATTGCATCAGGAAATCAATGTAGACAGCATATATGCTTGAGTTTGCTAGAAATTATTTCTTAAATGGCCAGTTCTATAACTGAAGTGCAAATAATGTACACCTCAGACAGAACACATTACGAGAATCCTTCAACACTATTGAACAATGGCTAACATGGAATTCTGAATTACTTTGGTTTTTACTCTGAGGAAATGCATAGGGTCCAGAAGCTATATGCATGTCTTGTATTACTGATTGACAACAACATATACACACATTATAGTAAACCAACCAAAGACTTCCACTTGCAATCCCTAAGTACATAGCTCATTGGCAAATGGCATAAAGACTAGATTATATTCAGATTTAAATTTGACATCAATTTTCTTGGGTTTTTGGAATCACTGAGATGGGAAGGGTAGGAAAGGTTAGGATGGAAAAGGAGAAATGGTTCCTGTTAGTCACTCTACACTTTATTAAACAGAGACTTAATTGTGACATATAGCAAGTGGAAGCACATAGGCTTCAGACAGTGTGATCATAGCAACGACACCACTGATTCACTTGCTGAGGCACCTGTGCAGGGTGTTGTTCACTCTTACATTATGTATAGTAACAAACTTACTTAATACACGTCTCCGTTAAATTAGAATGATGGAGAAGTATGTCACATATTAATTTTTTTAAATGTCTAAGCCTTGGCAAATCTTGGGTTTATATCAAAAGGAAATAATTTCACGTAGGTACTCCTCTTACTGGGAGGAGCTTACAGGCTACCTTCAAGAAAACAAACCCTATTCAAATAGCATACTTTAGTCTTGGGATATTGAAGTTGATGATAACTCAAGTTAGAAGGTATATCTAACGTAACTACTGGGCCAATGGAAGCCTTACTATGTACTGTGTAATATAGGTTTGGTCAAGTTTAACTACTTGTGACAATTCATACTTTAGTTTGTAACTGAGATATAACAATAAGGATAGTCCTCCTCATAATATAAACCAGAATTTAGAAGTGTTCTAACTTATTGCGGGTATGGGTCTTGTTTTGTTTGAAATGACTCTATTTAATAGTGAGGGGACATCAACTTATGAACTAAATTGATTGCTTAAAAGCCTGTTATACATTTTACTGAATAATTGCTGACTATTAATAAAGTGGACCCAGCTAATTAACATATATACACCTCATTGTGTACTTTTACACATTGGTAAGCAATAAAATGTACGACATTCAGTGCTTAATAAATGGTGTATGTATGCTATATTGAGGCCTTTATCTTCCCCTCTGGCACTTAGGGAATTTGCTGATCAAGCAAGATTCAAAACAATTACCTTTCCCCCAGGATTAGGCAGTAACAAAGTCACGTTCTACCCAGACTCAAATCATATAACTACAACCCAGCTTACCAGTCCTGCTACACCCTAACTAAACACTTACCATCACAATCAGCATATTGTAAACCATTCTGTGCAAGATCCGCATCATGTGACCCCCAAAGATTGTCTCAAGACTGATTAATCCACATTTACCTAATGAGGAGGTAAGGACAAAAGCAATAAGAATCAGTTGTCACTAATTTCTATATTGAGAATAATAGAACTAGATATGTTTGAATGTAAACAATAAAATCCATTGTTATTGAGTATGTCTTTACAATATTTACTCCACAGTTTTTCTATTCCTCACAGATATATATACAAGCTAACGCTAATATGACATTGTGTCACTGAAACAACTCAATAGACTGCGAATTCATTCCATTTCATTGAAAGGCACTTTTTTGTATTTTCAAGTTGAACAGTTTTGAAAATTTACCCATAAACAAAACAAGAGGTTAAATTTGGTAACATGTTTGGAATCTTCTGGATTAGGCTAATTGTTCAGCACACTTTCTAGTTTGGTACTTTTAACATGATTGGTGACACCCCCCCCCCCCCCTTACACACACTTATAACGGAATTACACAAAATGCATTAAGGATGTCAGATGACATAACATTCTGAATCCTACAAGAACTTGTCATATTGTGTTGTATGATCGCCTGTGATAGAATCATAAACTGTTGCTTGTCATAGTGCAATACTCAATACTTATCATTATCCATGACAACTATTTAATACGATGGTATGGGTGGACCTTGTCATAAATTACATAATATCCACTCAACCTGGGGACAGTGACAACAGAAAGCCTTCATTAGCATTAGATGCTCAAATGGGAATGAACTGTTTCATAATGAAACAATGGATGTCTAATGACCATTAACATTGGTCAGATTTCAAAGATTAGAGATGACCATGGCTATAATATAGAAATCACGTCAGAATTTCCTCCTCTTGAAACGTACAGTTATGGTACAATTTGTAGAGATGATGCTACAATTAGAGAAACACTGAACAAAAGAGGTCTCACATAATCCGTCAGTCTAAGACACAACCTTTAGAGGTATCTAATCTTAGATTGTCAATATGAAATGTCTTGTTTGCAGTGATTTAAATTGAAGGGGGTTTGGGGGGGGGGGGTAGGGAGTGCTGGCTGAAGGACTTTCTGGTGGGGTAATGTCCCTTAAGGAATCATCTGACACATTATGGGGTAAGAATATCCACCTAAACACTTGCATTCTCATGGCAGAGGGGAGAGGATTGGGTGGGTGGGGTAAGAATCAGGTGGTCGACCATGTAATCCTTACCCTGCTCATGTAAACTGTACACATTTCTTCCAAGAGCTGTAATCCGGATATGAAACTGGTGAATCTCTAAACAGGCTGATCTCAGGACTGAATAATTCAAGTTTACCTGATGATGAGAAAAACAAAATGCATCTGGTCATCAGTTATAATGTTATTATTCATTTAAATTGTCATAACTAAGTCTGCTACAGTAGTACTTAGCAGAATTCGGTCATGTAACATTGTCAAACACATAGAAATAACACAGCTAATATAAACATACGGTATGCTCATGTAGTTTCAAAATAAGTTACAAAGTAAAATTAGTAAAATGGCCATTCTCTGTAACGTGTGTGACGAAAAATGGGGAGATCTGCACTTTACCACTTAGTAACTACTTTTAGGTAAAGAAAGTTGGGTTGATTGTAGTACTTAAGTATGCACTAGGGGACTCTTTTACAAAACCATATAGCGTAGCCAAAATCAGAAAATTGATGTGCTGCAGAGGTCATATAATGGTCGGTCACGTGTGTGACGTGAAATGAAACTGGCTTTTTTGGACAAAAAAACATTGGCAAATTCCTCAGTTTCTAACAGGGCTGGATAACCCTAATTTCTCATGTTTCTATCAATATGTTTCCATTCTAGCAAGACATTTCACCTAAATATTTCACCTCTAAAAATTAGCATAATACTACATAAGCTAAAAAAATCAGGTCACGTGTGTGACATTGTTGGGTCACCTGTGTGACATTCTGAATTTTCATTGCATAGTATGTCATTTTTGCAGTGCAAATGTTGACTCTAGTAATGACCACAAAACAGCACTGATGTTGATATTCCATAGGAATTACTTTAAAACAGTTTTACTGTTTCTATTTGGAGGGTCACGTGTGTGACATTCTGCATTTTTATGGATGCTGCAATTTCATTGGATGAAGCTTTCTTCATTTCCGTATAACACTGTTGTCATGCCATACACACATGACATAACAACTGTCCAAGTCCACAGTGCTGCTGCAATTTCATTGGATGAAACTTTTCTCATTTGCATGACACTGTTGTTATGCCACACACTCATGACATAACAACAGTCCAAGTCCACAGTGCTGCTGCAATTTCATTGGATGGAGCTTTTCTCATTTGCATGACACTGTTGTTATGCCACACACTCATGACATAACAACTGTCCAAGTCCACAGTGCTGCTGCAATTTCATTGGATAAAGCTTTCCTCATTTGCATATAACACTGTTGTCATGCCATACACACATGACATAACAACAGTCCAAGTCCACAGTGCTGCTGCAATTTCATTGGATGGAGCTTTTCTCATTTGCATATTACACTGTTGTCAGGCCACACACACATAACAAACCAGTCTGCTAACAATATTTAGTCCGTTTAGTTTTGTTGAATTCTCAACTTTGGGCTTCATTGTCACACACGTGACCATAAATGTCACACACGTGACCATCTGTCACGTGTGTGACGACTAATAAGTGGCTATTAATTAATCGTAGGAATAAATATTTGACTGGATATTTTGCAGAACTAGCAGTCTTTACCAAGAACGGTTGCATATCAAGTGTGGACATCATAAGGCACATCAGTTACTTTTTATGAACACTTTTGCGTTATTTTGGTCACGTGTGACATCAAAATTATGCTAATTAGCACCCATTATTTACGAAGAACTGAAGATCAGGAACCTCTGCTTTAGGAATGAAATAAATTAACCCATGTATAACTGCCCCCATGTGATAGTTGATAACTGAAATATTATTTCTAGATACTCATGTAGAAAAATCAAATACTTTATAAACTACAAATTTTGGCTAAAACTTTCAATAATGCAAATTACTATGCAAATTAGTATGTTATGGTTGTAATTTTTATGAAACATAAATGAAACAGAAAACTTAAGGTATCCCTCTCAAACAAAAAATATAACATTTGGTCCTGATGAACACTTTTTTTTTCATGCCAGTTTCATTTTCCAGAGAATGGCCCCACACATCTTTGCAACATTATCATTACTGTTCTACACTTACCATAAATGTGATTACCATCACATGTAGGAAATATCAGCTGATGAAACATTCATTTTCATTGTCAGCACAGTGTGAAAGCTTCCATCAAAAATTGGTAACTACAGGTGGAATAGGTGATCCCCTAATAGCTCGCTTCAGGATAATTCAAGTTAACCTAATGAAGAGAAAAGAAAATGATGTGAATGAAAAGTAAGTCCTAATGATAGGATATATTGAGAATGTTAGTCAGAAATAGATACAGTATGTGTATGTCTCTGGCTAACTACCCTGTATACATGGACATTCACAGAGAAAAAATCCAGAGGAAGGAAAGTACACTTCAGATTCCAATAACCAGGTAAGTGTAAAAACAATTAACCAGTAAACTATCAAACTTGAACCGGATTGTCCATTGTTTAGTGGAAGTGGCATATAAAGGTGTGGTGCAGTGATATAAATGAGCTCCCAAAGGAGAGTCCAACCTCACACAAACCCAACCATGCATGGTTTGGGCTTGACTGAGATATATTGTGAGATTTCGCACCTTCTTTCCTATTGAGGACAGAATGTCTTTTGAGTTTTCACTCATCAGGAGATAATTGTATCTAATTTAGTGTGTCAGCTTTGGTGGATGGGTGTTTTTACATTATTTTTCTCCATTTAATGGCACCAGGCCCCTGGAGACTGCATTGACCTATAGTTACACCACTCTCTGGGGGTCTCTTTCCAGATTTAAGATCACCAAAGGTTTATAGAGTACCCTGTTCAGCTGGTCAATAGCTATCCAATATGGTCAGTTCTTTCCACAAATTTGGCAGATGAAGACACTTGTAACCTCAGCATTTTGAGTTGAAATAGTTATGAGATTAAAAAGTCAAAATTGTGAAATTTGGGGACACATATTTTTCCCCCCTATGTCCCTCGTAAGCCACCGTACTCAAGTCGTTGAAGATCAATTTTGAGACCAATTAGATTCTTAAAAACCAACTGCAGTGACTTGCTCAGCAAGTGACAATTCTGTATTCACAGCTGTATATACTCAGATGAGTAGGAAGTACTTTCAATTGTGTTCTCTGTTTATAGAGGCTGGACTTACAAGGGTACTGCAAAGCTCTTCAAATCTTCAGTATTTTCACATAGTTTTTGGAAACTGCTAGCAATTTAAAGCATATGAGGATATGTCATGAATAGAAATACTTAATCTGATTTTACTCTGTGGAATATGTATCTGAGCCCTAGCCGGGTGCTTCAGAAGAGCCCTGAAACATCTCTGAGACTTCTTGTCCTTTTCTACTAAGTTTAAAGCACATACATACATGTTAGAGAGAAAACTATAAATTCTATGAAGTATAAATCTAAGCCCTGGTGGGAGTCCCTGGGGACTACAGCTGAGGCATTTTCACTTTTCAGATATTTAATGTTCTCTGATAGTGATTTTGCAGCCCAGTGCAGCCCATTGAGGGGAGAGGGGGGGGGTGGCAAGAGCTCACCACCCGAATGGATGCCAGTGCTTGTATATCTTTCAATGCCCTCTAAATGTGTTTATTTTAAACAGTATTTAGCTCTCAAATATGCAAGGAAGAAATGTTATCATGACATGATATTGATAAAGAGTGACAAGGGTATTTAACTTCCTTAACCATGCTTGCTAGCCAGCAGTTTGGTGAATAAAGTCACAACAAACCAGATTTACTTCATTCTTACCATTCCATATGGATCTCTGTGCATCAAGAAGTGTAGGATACCAAAAGAAGCTTGATAGGTTCATAGGTCCTGCTCTCTTCTATCCAGTACGGTCTGCGTATTCATATTCACTAGAGGGTTTCTTCCTACGGTTGAATTATTACATCATGGAGCCGTTCTAGCCTTAGTGACTTCTAAATCAAAAGTGAAACACTAACATGAAATCAAATAAGTTGTTTAGAAATTTCAGACGACTTCAGAAACAAAAGAATACTCACAACAAAGAAAAACCCATGGTAGCAGTTCCACTTTGATCCAATCATTGATCTTTTTAATTTAGTGATTATACAGTATTACAGTGTTGGGTTTCTGAAGCTTTTATGAAAGTTCTTAGGAACTTTTGCATTCAGATAGCAACTTGACACTACAGCAGTCTTTGTGGGCAATCAAATTCACGTGTTAGCTGCAAAAGACCCCTACACTTTTAGTAAGTAAATTATGTAAAAGTGATATCGAAGCTGAAGATACGTCAATAGGAAATGAGCATTATCAGCAAATACCCTAGAAATTATGGATATGTTCCAATAATGGGTTGTATTGGACCAGTAAGGGTGGTGTAAAGCACTGCAGTGTTTTGAGAGGGGAGCTATAGCCCCTACTGAGTATTTTGGGTGACACAAACTACAATAATGCTTGTATATGATATGGAATATTGAATCTCAATCTCTGGAAAACCTTGCATTTCATTTGAACTTGACTCACTGGCAGGTTAGCACTTAAATCCAAAATATCCCAGGAGAGGAAACAACTCCAGAGTACTTGAAGAGTAGGTTTTTATTACTAAATTTGACTAAAACATTTTGGACAGTTGGGTGATCTCGCAAGTGTAGAACACTACTTCAATAGACTAATATGATCAAAGTATTCTGAGGGAAGAAATCCTCCAAGGCTTCAACTTGTAAGCAACTAACACTGTAACAGACTAGCATCACCATATTTCAGCAATTCTTACATTGTGCTGAGCCTAGGTCACGCTTTATGCTGGCATTACGGTAGTATTGAATATTGTAAAGTTCCATTGGATACTACTACTAGTACTAGGCCTGAGTTAGGCTGCACTTTTCTTATATGACTAGAGAAGACCTACTGTAGGCCATAACTTCAACGATATGAATGTCCCTGTCCAAGCTTGTACAAAAGTTGTAGGTACATAGCCTAACAATATGAAACTTGAAAGTTGAAAGGAACACAAGACATACGTGGGATTTCTTCTTTGACAATTGCAATATTCTAGGTCTGTTTCTTTCAGTATGTTCACCATCTGGAATGTATTGCAATATCTTCACATTTAGTAAGCCAGTACTTTTGCTTCGGGGAATCTCGCCAAACAAACAGGGAAGTACAACCATACAGTACAACCGTTCTTGAAACGCTGCTTGACACTGTCGTTGGTTGTTAAGAGATTGAAAATGAGACTTGTTCAAGTCGTTTCCATCGGCCACGAGGGAAATTCCCCTCTTTTTGAGATAAATGACCAATCTTCCAATTCAAATAATAGCAATTTACAACAAAATGGCAAAGTCGTTAGACCTAAAAGTGAGGAATTCAACGATATGCTGCAAAATGTCAATTTATTATTTGCACCTCGACAATTTTCTGGTAATGCTGCGTTCATAGAATCCTGTACATCAGCTTGAAAGTGTTTACGTGTTAGGGTCGTATAGGTTTTATGGCAAAGATAAAAAATACTTATAAGTTATTACACTGCAACTCACTAAATTACAATTTAGACGGCCTCTTGACTATTCACAATATATTTTTATTATATAATAATGATATATTGTATAAAAAGGGGTCCAAAGCAAAATATTTAATGAAAGCGCAATATGCAAATAATGAAAACAAATATGATGGTCGTGACTTTCCAGTAAAGCAACGATAAGAGGCGAGTGTAAGTTCCAAGGAAAAACGCGTACTATCGACTAGCGAAATCTATCGTGATAGTATTGCGTCACTACAAGTGTCATCAAGACAGCAAGATAATTATACATTTTAAGCCGCAAGCATTTTTCAGGATAAGGTTTTACTACAAGCTTGGAAAGAAGTTCTGAAAACTTTTGAAATGACTAGATGAAAGTATTTTGGTATTTCAACATTAATCAGAAAATTTCCAAATTATACACTTGTATAGAAGGGGAGGGGGGGGGGAAGGTTACATTCAGCTGAGAAGAAGGCTTCTGCTACGGGTGTACACCCCTCCCCGCAACCCCTCCCCTTACGACTTAACAAAACATTGTTCATAGGCAAAACTGCATGGTGTATGGAGCCAATTTATGACCTAATTGGTAGTCTAATTATGCCTCGGAGTGCACCAGTTAACATCAATTTTCAAAAGAATTCAGGGGACGGGCCTACTGATATTTGCCTTCAACAAGCCAACGACCACACCTCCTAAATTTGTAAATTATTCTTTCCACTCTGGCCTTTCCATAATAGGCCCTACCTAAGTCAGTTGGGATCTGCTCAAGGGCGGCGGAACCGGGGGGGGGGTGCACAGTGGGCACGTGCCCCCCCCACTTTTCCTCAGGTTAAAAATGTGCCCTTTTTCTACATTAAAATTGTACTCTTGATCACCTTATTAGGTCAGCGATATTTCAGTAAGAGATCTAATCCTAATTTAGAACTATTAATGAATTTCTGTTGGTCAATCTCAAAGCTATTTCGAATGGAAAAAAATTGTTAGTATCTCTCCTGTCTGACCACAATGACATTCGCCTGGCATTTCCGAATGTTCTCTGCCCAATACACATATACCTATACTGGCACCAATGAGCGCAGCCTCCGGAGAGAGATCCTTCTCCGTACAACGCCGGATAAAGACATACTTGCGGAGCACAATTGGTGAAAAACGGTATAATAATATGCTAATGCTTCATATCCATAAAGCAAGGACGGACGGATTAGTATATACGGGACATCGCTTAAGAGTTTACAAAGCGAAACCCACGTCGAATGAAATATTTCGGGAAGTTTTAAATGTTTACTACCACAAGGTACTACAAAGTACTACCACAAGGTTTGTAACCAGTGGCGGAGCGTCCATACAGTCAGGGGGCGGATGCCCCCCCTGACGGACTCAAATGGACGGCTTGTGCCCTTTTCAGCTTTTTAACACTTTATACTTATTCGCGATTATTGACTTTATAATTGCGCTCTCATCTAACTATTGACATTTGTCACGTTTTGTTGGAGTAATTTTCTGACAAAATGGCGATGACACCTATTTATTCTTCGTTTATCTGCAAATTAGCAAGTCCCGGAAAGGGTCATTTCCGGCGATCTAGGGAGTATCTTTACTCAAAAAAAAATTTTGGGCGCTCCGCGCCAACCTGTGGTGGCGCTCCGCTTAGATAGTGTCGAAAGCGCCCCTACAGACCGTTCTCGACCCCCTGATCAATACCCCTAGCTCCGCAACTGCTTCTGACATTCTGGTGAGTGCCATTATGCCTATTCAATTTCAAAAAAAATCCTAATGCATTTCCAAAAATGCATTGCTATATTACATTGTGACTTTTTAATAAGCAGAAGCCATTTATAGCCTACTATGAATAATGAGTATAGTTTTAATATCCCATAACCTACCCCATCCTTTCGTATTTTGACATATTTCATTTGCTTTTATGCATGTATCAATCGCGTGTGCAGGGACTTTATAATGATTTCACCTCATTTTGTCTCGAAAGAAAACTTGTTCCTTGTTTCCCAATATTTGCACATTGGATATTGCAGTGCTAGTATGCATTTTTTTCTTGAGGGTGGAAAGGGGGGGGGGGGGCG
>JAIPMN010036017.1:0-10423 GCA_020650975.1 Apostichopus californicus
CCCCCCCCCCCCCCACCCCGCGCTACTCGTCAACGATTCGGTCAGTGTCAGTGAGGCACCCCATCTTTCGCGACTGCACTTTTTTCCAAACTTTTTCCGATACATTTGTACCCACTGGCCCTCACTTCTCAAACTAATTAATCACTCTGGTTAAGCAAGTAAGCAACTGAGTATAAGTTATCTGCTTGAAGGCTACATAGACTACTAACTGCAAAAGCTATGTTAATGTTACAAAGGGGTAAACTTTTTTCAACAAATTATATTCGACGACATAGTAAAATTACCCCCCCCCCCCCCAAAAAAACGTGCTTTTTCCTAGCGCGCTTAATATTATTTTTTGGGGAGGGGGGGGCTGGGCTATTTATCACTCACATAAAAAATAGTTCACTTCATTCCAACTGAGCATTTGGAATAAAGTGAACAATTAAACATTTTGCAGAAAAATGGTGAGTTGAAGAGATACGATAAGTTGTCAATTAAACATTTTGCAGAAAATTTTTTCAATTGCTCAGTTAAAATGAAGTGAACAATTGAACACTTTGCAGAAAAATGTCCAATTGACGAGATATGATAAGTTGTCAATTAAACATTTTGCAGAAAATTGTTCAATTGCTCAGTTAAAGCAACTGTGCAATCCAACATTTTTCTGATTTTTGATAAGATATAATCATGTGATCTAAACAATTTACTGGACAATGTCAACTTATGGGGCAAAGTTTTTCGTATGTTCATGTCATTTTTAAGCTTTCGTAGATAAGCATTGAGTATACCATAGAGACAATATATATCCTGAACTTACTCGAAGCTAGCGTGACAGGGTCAACCCAACCAATAGCAAAATTAGTACATAAATAAACCGAATTGGAGCTGGCGAACGTTGTACAGTCGTTCTATTAGTATTCCAAATCGTACGAAGTTTTGTATGGTGGAGTATAAAGATCGCGAGATACAATTCCTCAAAGGAAAACGTGGTAAATATGACTGATTAAAGGTCAATTTTGAGCGAAATTTTTCAACTTTTAAGTCATTCACAATCACAGGAATATATGAATAGGCCAAGGTTAATTAGAGTGCGACATTCGGAAATTCCGACTGTCGCACTCCAATTTTCCAACTATCGTCAGTTTTACCAAGTTGGGGGGGGGGATGAGACACCCCACACCCCACACCCTCCTCTAGCGACGTCCCTGGATATAACATGCAACAATACTAGTCTCACCAATAGCGAATGATTTTCATTCACATAATTGGTTAACACGTTCTGACGGAATTTATATTTTGTTATAAAAAAGAAGGGGAAAAAACAAGAACATATTCTGAAATATTACTTCTTACAAAATGATATTAAGAAAACCCCCATCTTTATGTGTATATAATGTTATTGTTATTATGGCAAAGATCATTCGTTGAATTATATTCATAACAGCTTTTTTTAGGCTATAATTTGCGGTATTTTAGTCCTTTATACTTCTTGTTAATTGTGGACTTTCATGAGGATTCCGTGTGTTTCATGGCTTCAAGTTTTGGCCAGAATTGTTGCACCAAATGGTTCCGTATTTGGCCTTGACTACACTGGCTTGACCACCTGCAGCCTCTTTGACGATGAAACTGATGTCCTCTATTTGCACTACGTTGTTCCATATGTAGCCGTTAGAAGGACTCCAGACTGTGACGTAGACACGATTGGCGATCGGGGAAAATGGAGCGAACTCTCCACGAGGAATCTTAGCAAATCCAGCTTCAATAAACTTGTTCCAAACCATATCCACACCGAGAGAACCACCAGCCTTGACATTACGTTCAACCTCGAGATTTGCACTGGCCTTGATTTTACCACCATCCTCGAGATTCGCACTGGCGTTGAATTTCTCAACATGGAAGCGCTCAGAATCTACCTTTACACAAATGGTCTCCTTGTAGGCATTAGCCATGTGAGTGGTTGTGTTCTGACCCATTGTTTCCTAAAAATGGTTATGAAGAAAAGAAATGACAGCTGGGTGAAATTACAATGAAACATAATATGCAAACAATCTACGGTGGTCCAATAAGTCGCTGTATACTTATCCGTGAGTTATCCAGCTGATAGTAAGTAGACTTTAATACATATGGTGTGAGTGGGTGCCAGTATATACGGTAATACGTTAAAAACTAACAAGTCAATGTCGTTCACATGGCAAGCTTGATTTACATTTCAAATGGTTATTCATTCACCGTTTCGTGTCACAGTCCGTACCCCTAAGACACAATAATTCTACTGGCGTGACTGTGGCTTTGTTTCACTGTCTAGGGTTCCATTCAAATCTTCGCCCGATGAGTCCCAAATGTGTGTAATTATCTTTACTAATTTAACAGATATATCTCATACCACTTGCGACACATCATTTCACAGTTACGACTTGGCTATACCTCTAAAATGTGGTATGTATATTGTCAGCTTCAAAAGCACCAGAGGTGCACTCTGTACAATCTTAACATGTGTGTTATACGTTCTCATTGGCAGTTGCAAAAATATGTCCAAATTGACGAGATATGATAAGTTGTCAATTAAACATTTTGCAGAAAATTGTCCAATTGACGAGATATGATAAGTTAACTGTCAATTAAACATTTTGCAGAAAATTGTTCAATTGCTCAGTTAAAGCAACTGAACAATCCAACATTTTTGATAAGATTTTATCTTGTTATCTAAACAATTTACTAAAAAATGTCAACTTATGGGGCAAAGTTTTTCGTATGTTGATGGCACTTTTAAGCTTCCGTAGATTAGCATTGAGCGTTTTAACCACAGTGACAATGTATATCCTGAACTTACTTGAAGCTAGCGAACAGGGTTAACCCACCCAATAGCAAAATTAGTACATAAATTAACCGAATTGAAGCTGGCGAACGTTGTACAGTAGTTCTTTTAGGCATTTTTTTTTTAGAGTATTCAAAATCTCACGAAGTTTTGTATGGTGGAGTATAAGGATCGCGAGATACAATTTCTCAAAGTGGCAAGTAAAACGTGGTAAATATGATTGATTAAAGGTCAATTTTGACCGAACGTTTTAGATCATTCACAATTACAAGAATATATGAATAGGCCTAGGTAAATTAGAGTGCGACAGTCGGAAATTCCGACTGTCGCACTCAAATTTTCCAACTATCGTCAGTTTTACCAAGACTGGGGGGGTGAGACACCCCACACCCCCCTCTAGCGACGTCCCTGGTAATGAGTATTGTAGTTGATAAAATAATATTATGCATGAACATACCTTTAAACATTAAAAAAAGAAGGTTAATTATAGCGACTTATCAACCATTCTATTTGAATATGAACATTGTGTCGCCAAGACAGAATGTTTTTTATGGTATAATTTATCACATTTCAAACATCCAAGGAATTGACACTGACTCAACAATATACACTTATACCATATGCACTCGAAATGGAAGTTAGAAAATACAGTTTAGCTTAATGGTCCTTTAACTATCTCCCGGCAGGCGCTTCTTTTTACATCTATTTCGACTTGATGAAATTGTTTGACAATGAATGCACTTCTGTGCGTAGGTGAACATTTAGCCATTTTTGTAGTACTAAAGCTAGGTTATTTATACTGTTACGGTATAGGGCTTTAATTCCATACAAATCTGTACGTATATAGGTGAACATTTAGCCAGTTTTGTAGTACTAGGTTATACAGAATGTAACGGTATGGCTTTAATTCCAGTGAATTCGGTACAGTGGAATTTCATTCTAGATCGTTCAGTTTCGTTTACTTGTTAAATTATGTCTTTTATCCTTAATGCTAACAAATATATACGTGTGAAACTGTTGTCTCAAAGACCAAAGACAACAGACCAGGACTTAGGTTCGGACCGATCAATTACAGCTCGCCAGTTTTTAGGTTGTATGTTTTCAGACCCCCACCCCCGTCCCCAACCCCCGCCCCCCGTCCCCGCCCACTTGTCGTTGACATTGAAGGCGGAGAATAAGTAGACGCTATCTTTATATCCAATGTGCAAGGGCATCGTATAATGCAAAAACCACGAACGTGTCGTTTTCGGTGTTCGGTTTTCAATACCTCGGAAGTCTTTGTATATACTAATGTTTGTCATTAAAATTATCTCTGCTGCTGGTAATACTTATATATGACATCAACTGCAGCAGCATGAAGTCTATATCTCAATACATTCCGTGAAATGATGATACGGTATATATTAACGAGACAGCAAAATTAGACAAATAAAAACAAGCGTTCGCAACTTGGGGGCGTCACTAGACTTCATTTTTTTGGGGGGGGGGGATCTAATGCTTTTAAGGGGAGGGGAGAAGCTAGAGCCTTATGTTTACGAATTGCATATTTTTATGGGTAGACAAATATTTTGCCACTGTTTGCAATCATCCAGTTTACCTATCTCCCCTTTAATTCGGTTTATACCTATTCCAGTACCAGTACCTTACTTTGATTTTATTCAAGTTTTATTACAAGTATATGTACAATGTCAGGCAACAAATTTCATAACATTTGGCTAATTCGGGAATTTAAGAATGCCCTGTATTCTGGTTTGCTTGTACAAAAGCAGTTATCTGGGCGACATTGTAAACATACTTTAACGCTTCCTTATAACATTAGCGATAGATCTCTCCCTTTGACGCTACAAGCATACAACTGAGAATTATTGCATTTACTACAGCGGATCCACACGTAAAGTACGCAGTGCGGAGCTAGGGGTATTGGTCAGGAGGGGCGAGAATGGTCTGTAGGGGCGCTTTCGACACTATCTAAGCGGAGCGCCACCACAGGTTGGCGCGTAGCGTACATAAATTTTTGGAGTAAAGATACTCCCTAGATCGCCGGAAATGACCCTTTCCGGGCCTGGCTAATTTGCAGATAAACGAAGAATAAATAGGTGTCATCGCCAAATTACACCAACAAAATGGGACAAATGTCAATAGGTATGAGAGCGCAATAAAAAAGTCAATAATCGCGAATAAGTAAAAAGTGGTAAAGAGCTGAAAAGGGCGCCAGCAGTCCATATGAGTCCGTCAGGGGGGGGGGGGGCATCCGCCCCCTGACTGTATGGACGCTCCGCCACTGAAAGTACGATATGGTTAAACCCTGTATAGACAAACTTGAAAGAAATGTATGAATGTACAGGATGAAACAATATTTTACGGATAAATGACTTTTTTTATAACTAATCATCACGACTTGCAGTATGACACATGAACTAAACAAAAAAATGACTACCTACCGGAGAAGGTTCCTATTTCTATAATCCAAATAGAATAGTGAAAGAAAGTGAAACTTCGGAATTATGTATTGACGTTAGTCAACTGATGAAATCATACAAATGGCATATAATGAATGAACAGTTCTCATTTTATATCATGTATCCGCGTGTGCATGCACACTTAATAAAAATAAATAAAATTAAAATGGAAGGAGGGCAGTCAACGGATTTGCATATCTCTTAGCACACACCTTTTCAAAGTTGCCAGATGTGGGCTACAATATAAGCACGTTCTTCTGATGAGAGCTAAATGTCCCTGTTATAGCGTTATTGGTGAATGACTTCTGACGCCGACGTGGACTTGGTAAAGCCGTTTAGACGGTTTGCACAAACTATGAGGCACATCATGTCAAATGAATTAGAGACTAAAAATGTGTTTAAAAATCGTACTCACTCTGCACGAATAAGAGTTAGGAGTGTGCTGCTGGTATTTGTTGGATTATGGATATCTTATCCTATTTTCTTGATTAAGGATGATTTTCTATAAGGTTTTAGGCGTTGACCACAAATGGCCACTCAGCTGGACACACATTTTAATCGCTGGAAGGCTTCTTTTACTCAATGCATTACATCTACATAGCGCATTTGACACGAGTTCAAGTCTAAATTTAGTTGTTGTTGTTGTTGTTGAGATCAACCTTCGTATCTACAAAGTTTTCACAAGTTTGACCCCTGCCGAGTGATCTTAGATCAGTTTGATCTTCCTAAAACAAGATGGCTTCTTATCTCAATCACATATACATCCTCAGAGCATGCACATACACGCTTATTGTAAGCAATGTGGTAAGCCTATACATGCAACATATCGAATGTGATCCCATATTCAAGCTCCAGTTCTTGAGAGAGTCTTATCATTTTGTCAAAGCTCTCAGATCACGTGTTCCTCGTCCATGCTTCCCTGGGACCCTGTTGAATAAAGATAACCTTTGCTCTTCTCTAAAAAAAAAGGGGGAAAAAAGGGTAAACGTTATACAAAAATCAACCATTCTCCAAACCATAACCAACTTGACTTAATATGTACACTTTCACCAAATTTAATTGGACTAAACAATTTCTATACTACAATTTTTAATTGATGAATCACCATGACTTTGTACCCTATTTTTATGTCGCTTTGAATCTATGGAATATTTTGCACACCATTTTGCCAAAGATATATATACGGAAGAAATTATTGCACTCGGTTACGTAAAAACTTATCGCGTGCATAATAACCGCTTTCATGGCAAATTAATTTACCAATTTAAATTTGACATTAAGGTGATTCATAATTGTTTTGATATTACACATTTGGTAAACTTCTACAAAGTGCAATCAATTATATACTTTTCCAGGAAATGAAACACCTACTTTCAATATGGATCAGTTAATTGACCCTTGTATATTAGTGTCACAAATGGTTAAATCGTTAACTTAATCTCTCCTTTTCATTTCTTAACATTCTGTAAGCTAACCTTTATTTCATAAATAGCAAACACAAACAAAAACTGCCTGCAGTAAAAAAATGTAAAACTAAAAATACGTTAGCAAAAATAACTGCGAAAATAATTAAAGAAAATCATTAGAGTTACTCAAGAAAAGTGAAAGAGCATCAAGATCATTGTTTTTGTTTTTTTCAGAGTTTCCCAATAATAATTAAGCGATAAAATATTAAATTATTACCTTTTCATTCATACCCATTCAGTAAACTTAATATTAATTTTTTCTAAATTGAAAACAAACAGAAAATGCCTGCAATAAAATTAAAACACGTTAGCCTAAACAAAAATTGCGAAAAATACTTAAAGAAAATTATTAGATTTATAGTAAAGAAAAGTGAAAGAGAAACAAGATCATATTTCCTTTCAGAGTTTTTTTCACGTGGTGTATAACAATTAATCTTTTAAACATTAAATTACTTCCTGAAGCTGTGTAGCGATTTTTGAATTTCTCAACTGAACTATCACGGAAGTATTACAGAGCAAGATATTGTCACCTTAAAAGGCAAAAAAAAAAAAATCAGAAATCGATAACGTTTCCGGTTGTTCCTTTCGATCACGCCACCTAAGCCAATATAAACCGGGTACACATTACGTAGTCATTGCATATTCTAAGAAGCTCCAAATCCAGCCAGAGTTCTCACATCAGAAAGAGAGAGAGAGGCAGAGAGAGAGAGAAAACAACGATTTGATCTCGGTAAGGACATTTTACACCTTGAATACGTTTTTGAAAAAAAAATTGTTAAAATTTTACTATTCAATTTAACTTATGTTAAAATAATCAATAAATATGCCTATGTATTTTACCTATGTTCAAATATGTGTAATTATTTTAAGCATCGGCAATTCTAGTTTTATCCTGTAGACAAGTATACTATACGTTTGGCGAAACTGTTAAATTGAATAAATAAGCTTTATTATAATTTATGCTATACTAATAATTAATGATCAAGTTTAAGTACTGCTTATACTTATAAATTAGTGATGAATATAATTTTAAAGCTTATTTATAGTTAATGATCAATTATAATTAAAGCTGACTTATAAATAATGATCAATTATAATTAGTGATCAATTTTATACACTTTAAGGCAAATACAAACTTTGAATGTTAGAGTAATTTAAAGTTTAAAACATGAACAATAGGCAAAGTGAAATATTAGACATATATAGATATTACTAGTATAGGCAAATATATTCCACGTAATGTATATGTGAAGTTTCGTGTGGATAAGAAGCACTGTTAAATATGTTCTGTACAGACCAAGCTTTTCAATGCAAGTAACAAATGATACACCACATGTTATTGTAGAACAGACCAAATTTAGTTATGAGTGTGTTTGTAAACCCTTCCTTACTACTAGTAGTCAAATGTTTTATTGGTTAGACTATTATGACATATCAACACAAACGTCATAAATAAAGTCTTAAAAGGAAGTGGTCTATACATATACATTTTTTCCTTGGAGTTTTGTATCGGTATGTTCTCTGTCATGTAAATAACGGTGATCTGATTTGTTTGGTTTAATATTAGAAACCGATCTTCTAATCATTGTGTAAAGGTTTTTTAAGTCCACAAATTTATTAGTTTAGGTTTTTTTTCTCCCGGTTATTATGTCAGAGATATCCAGTTTTGTTATCATATTTCTTCGTAGTTATGGAGAACTGTTAATTGACAAAGGTACTGCATTTATTGTTTAACTTTAGACAAGCAAATATACTGACATCTTATTGGAGGTTAGTGTCTGGATAAAACAATTTGGTATTTTGCAACAAAGAATTTCGAGAAAAAAAGCAAAAAAGCAAACAATAAAAAGAAATACAGACGGCATTGTGACAATTAACAATTAATGATATTATTATTGATAGCCTATATATTATAGCTTATAGTAAAACGAAAACTCTTAATCAAAATATATTCTTTTTAAATTCATATGAACAATTACATTAAACACCATATGTCCTCGACAAATTAGTAATACTATATTGGTGACACGTAGTAAACATCTTATTCGAGGCAAAGTACTGTATTGTGTTCTGTGTTGCATTTGAGAAGGCTGACCAAATACGGTAGTTGGTGTAAAAGACCAACAAATCCCGTCAATTTGATGAGCCTCAGCCTATCTGAAATGGAGAAGGTATAGGTACATGAATGCAACCTTTATTTTAACTGTCTGCAACATATCCAAAACTAATTGTACACATACAGTCACCCTTTCACGAGTTGTAATAACTTATTTTTTAACGTACCTTGCCTCGCCTTCCCTATAGCATTCCTTAAGACAGATCTATTCTGAACCATCTTCAGTGTTACCTTTTCGTCAGCTATCTTTTGGCACCGCTGGTCTGACGTTTATTCTGGACTCCAAGCCTTACTAGACATCAGTCGGTCAGTGTTTCTATCATGTATTTACTACATGCATTACTGATATGCGGGTAAGTACTAGTTTCACATTGAATCGATGAGTCGATACGGTATTAGTAAAAAGAAAAACATGTTTTTGTAAAGTGAGTGTATACTGTGCTGCCTTGCGTGGGTAAATTGCTATTACAACATGCAATGCGATCAGCTGGAGGTTTTTTTTTGTTCGCTTCTAGATAAACGTTTTATTCACAGTAAATGAACAGCTGCGAACTGTCACGTTTTGATAGAGTTCTTTCTTTATACGTCTCATTTGAATGTATGCGAATAGAAATAGTACTGTTGTAGAAAGTTACTATTTGAAGAGCATTGAAGTTCTTTCGGCGGCTTTCGTTTATGAGTTATATGTGTAAACCAGGGGGCTACATTATCACATGCCGAGTCACACAGTAAGATATCCTAAGTCATAGCATCAAGTATAATATAAGCTATAGTGACCAATATTATTTCACGACATGCTTGGTGTAGGCATGCGTTCACATAGCCGGAATGTAAAATAGGAACATTAAAAAATACAAAACCTTCATCATGACCGACTGCATGAGACTCAATCTCAGTAGCATGAAACGAAATACTCTCACACGAACAGTAACAATTGCTATCCAAAATGCAAACTGAACATCAGACAATCGCAGAATCAACTTAGATCGGGTTATCAAACTCATTCCTAGCACACACAAAAAAAACGAAACAGTACTAAAGACATTCGCAACATCAAACTCAATCGCAACATCAAAACATTTGAAGGTCTCAGCCAAAAAAAAAAACACATT
Source organism: Apostichopus californicus (assembly GCA_020650975.1). Classification (NCBI taxonomy): domain Eukaryota; kingdom Metazoa; phylum Echinodermata; class Holothuroidea; order Aspidochirotida; family Stichopodidae; genus Apostichopus; species Apostichopus californicus. The sequence goes on from JAIPMN010036017.1 coordinate 9,951, forward strand.
CATTTTTTTTTCAAACATATCGGAGCGATTGTATTTGGTATTGTCATTCATCGTGTTTGATTACCATCCGACGACGACGAATTTTGCCCGGGCTGCTCTCGTTATATGGTTCTGTGCTTAACATATAACTGGCCACGTATCCCTGTATCTCGTTAATCATGTATACTAGCTGGGGTTGCTGAAAATATGCATCAAAGGTTTGTCAAGTAAACCAGCAATCAGGCCCTGTTACATAACCTTTATATTAAACAAGGATGTATTATAGTGCATTATAGTGTATTATACAACACCTAATTATATTCCGGCCATTTGATTGGTCAATTGCTCGTCGATTGCATGCAAAATCCGCTCTATTGCACTCTACGAAATAGAACCATGGGTTATACTTTTTTGATAGCACTTTTTTTCAATGGTAAGAGAGCAGAGAAACCTGTCTGTTCAAAACAATCTGTTGCATGAGTGCATTTTACATC
>JAIPMN010036025.1:344-14713 GCA_020650975.1 Apostichopus californicus
CCGTTAGCATAATCCTGGCTACACCACTGGCTATAATTCCTATTTTTCCCCTTTAAATCCTATTTTACCCACTCTCTCAAACAATACCACTGAACTTTCTCCCCTCTACCTGAGCAGACATAACTTCACCAGCACTCCTTCCCAAAATTTTGGCTGGCTGCCTACATAGCTCTTAGGCCCAAAATTGAAGACGATTTTCGCCGTTTATCTGGGGCTGCCTTTTTTGGACGCTGGTGTGCTGGGGAGGGGTTTTTCGTTTCGCTGCGTGCGGGTCGTCCTTTTGTAGTTTTTGGAATGTTTGAGTGGGGGGGTTGGGCGTTTTGTCTCTGCAGGTCGGCGGGCGTATGTTTTTTTGGCTCGCTTGACCTGAGTTTCGTTTGTCAGTATGGGATGGTTCGGTAGTGCCGTTTGGCCGTGACGTTTTGTATCCCGCATGGCGGGTCACGTAAAAAGCGCTCTTAGGCTCAAAGACTTCTAAGAATCGGCAAGTGCTGATTGGCTATAGGGCTCTCATGCTTACAGTTGAACAGTTAATAACAACTCCCAATCCTGCTTTAATTCCACTTACAGCCTCTGCAGAGCTTAACCACAAATGTAAACAAACACTGCAGAGACTGGGAGACAAATTAAAGGAGCTCTGGAAAAAGGTGAAGGCTCAATTTTTTTAAAACAATGGGGATTAATTGTAATTAATTAACTTTTGACCAAAAATTATTCGGCATCACCTTATTCATACACAATCCAACAATCATCAGTTCAAGTTTGAATATGATCCATGAAAATCTTGAGGAGAATGAGATATTTGAAAATATTACACAGAATGACCCCCGATGACCCCCTAAATGACATTTTACCTCAATTTTCCGAACACCCCTCGTAACCCTCATCCCGAGGAACATTGTGACCAAGTTTCATTATAACTGGCCATACACTGTACGAACGGAAGCAATTTGAAAATATAGGGCCGCAGCCCGGGCCACAAAAGACCCCTAGTTGATCTTTGATCTCAAATTCATGAACACCCTGAAGGTAACACTTCCATAGTACTATCGTGACAAACCCTCAACATTGTACCATCGAATCTGTAGGAGAAGAAGCATTTTGCGTATTTCCAGAAAATGGCCCATTACGGCCCACAGGTGACCTTTGACCCGAAATTTCGGACCATCTCTGATGGCCCTATACCCAATGGTCCTTGTGTCCAAGTTTCATGAAATTCCATCAAACACTGTGCGAGTGGGAGCGGTTTTACCAATTGTTGACGGATTGAGTGATAGACGCCGCACTGTAACAATAGCTCACACCAGCATGCTGGTATGAGCTAAAAATGTATAAATGGCCCCAAAAGTATAAGCATAAAAATAAATGTCGACGGAAATGCGAAATGGAAAAGAATAAATGGCTTGACATGCATAAGAGGATGAACAATAAAATAAGAAAGAAATAAAAAAATTATTTACAGTGGCAAGAGTACTAAAATTTGTAAATTTACCTGCAAAGCTTAACAAGGTTGGAAATGGTTGTTCTGTTACTTGATTGAAGCAATTGCTCCATTTTTAATGTGTTGGGTCTATTCCAGAAAGATGACTTATATAAATTGTACGGTAATTTTCAGAAGCTTTACATTTAAAAGATAATGGAACTCGTCACCAATTGTGCTGCTTGTACATAAATGACATATTCTATTCTCGATAGAAATGTTGGTATACCTTCCAAGGATACTTGGTATTTTGAAATTAGAGCAACGATATTTACAAAGAATTGTACGATCAAATGGCTTGAGTTTTGTCAGATACTTTTCAAAGTTAAGATTCCTTTTCAATATCCTGTAATTCTAACATTGTGTGTTTACATGGACACCAGCAACCCAGTTCTGCTGATACATATCATCTAACCTCTGATTAAGGTTATTCTTCATTGGCCTCCGTCCGTCTCAGAAGATGATGGGTTGCGCCTTGCTGCTAAAGCACACGATCTGCGATGACTATAAATAAAGGCCAATCCTGGAGTGGCAGTCTTTCGTGCAGGTGTCGCAGATGAAAGTAGTGTCAGGTGGTGAGACTGATACCTTTCTCTTCTCTCGCTTGGATGCCCGTTTCTTGCAACGGTCTTCCTCAGCTCTGTTTATTCCTGATTTAAGGGCAAAACGGCAGGCTGAGCGTTGTCATGCTAAATCCTCCCAGCTGTTGATGTCGATGTTTGCTGACCGAAGATCCCTCTTACACGAGTCCCTGTATCGTAGATGGGGCGGCCTCTGGGACGGGAGCCACATTCCAGCTGTCCATACAAGAGGTCCTTTGGGATGCGACCCTCCTCCATTCGATGGACATGACCAAGCCAGCGCAGGCGGCGTTCACTGAGCATTGCAAAGATGGTTGATAACTTCGCCTTGCTGAGGACCTCGCTGTTGGTGACTTTGTCTTCCCATGTAGTGCCCAGTATATTGCGTGGACATCTCATATGGAAGACATTGAACTTATTCTGTTGCTTGGCACGTGTAGTCCAGGTTTCGCTACCGTAGAGGAGAGGGTGCTGAGGACACAAGTCTGGTAGACTTTCATTAAGCCAATCAATACTAAATGTAGGTCCTTATCTATTGCCGATAAGGTCAATGTTTGGAAAATCATTCCTGATATAAGACATTCCTGATTTGTCTAACATGCCTTTAACTTCTTGATCCATGGTTAGGGGAGACTGGGGCAAGTGGACCACGGAGGCAAGTGGACCAGTTTCTTTTTAAGCGCCGGACACTATAAGCTACCGTAATTTTTTCGGGGCTTACTTGCTGTAGTCCACTGTATCGACAGTTCCACTACTTCTGTCATCAAAACTTCCGAAATATTCTGTTATATGACAATTTTGTGACGTAATCGGAACCCGGAAGTGTTGTGAGGTCATGTGAGAAAACGAAGAAACGTTTCGGCCACTGTGATAGGTAAGAAAAATCCCTAATTTCGAACATTTCAAGTTGAGAAAAATCTCCGAAGCTCATTACTTGTGTATAGGCACGTAGTCACGTAGTATATGATAGGGCGCCTGTACTGAACAAGTGTCACAGTGAAATTCGACACGTACATGAACCTTACATGCTGTGGACTGTACATGTTGTTGTCAAGTCTTTTAAAAATGGCGGAGGCTACAGTGACCGTCATGGAAAAAGGACCCCCATTGACTGTTTATGTACTTACTGGCCCACTGAACAGTATTTATGTCATCAGTGATTCAGTGAGCAGTGTTTAGATGCAATAAAGAGTGGTATTTGTGACAGAATTTTTTCGGGGAAGAAGTATTTCAGTGATGACCACAGCCCTATCCCGAATATATGGTATTTTCATAATGCACATTTGGGTCAATGTGCATTCTGTGTATGATTGGAAAGTCGTCTGCTTTCACAAAAAAGAAGTGAATAGAGTGGTAGATGGCATTATATTAGCAGTCATTGCTCTCATATGAGATAACCATGAATCTTGAATTGAATAGGGTCATTTTAATTAGTTAATTGAGATAGGCAAGGTTGGGTGGTCCACTTGCCCCACGTATTGGGGCATGTGGACCAGGTATAGTATTGGTGTTGTTTATTTACCTGTGATGTCGATAGGTGACATATGTGGATGCATTTCGTTGCTGAGACTCATGTGCCATCAAGATCAGTATATAGGAGGGAGGTCTGCTTCTGGAGGAGGGGGGTGGATTGGGCCTGGGTGGAGAAGGGGTTGGGAAGAATGAGACCGGGGGAGGAAACTGAGGAAAGGGATGGGTGGCCAGGGTAGAGGATTGGGGGGAGCCCCCCAAACAAAAGATTTCCCCCTATATGTTGGTATATTGTTTGTTATTAGAAATTGAAATTGGAATATTCTTCTTTGCTCTCACAGCATACGTTGCTCAAGATGGTCCGCCACTACAAGGCTGCTAAACGTGGGTCACAGTTGAAATGGAAGAACGTCTCACTACAAAGTGCGTTGGAGGCCATCCGTTCGGGGAAGGTGGGCCACAGGAAGGCAGCTCAGCAGTTTGGAGTACCACGAACCACATTGATACGTCATTTGAAGGGACAGGTAGAAGTTCTTGAACCTGGAAAGACTAAATCAGTTTTGACTCATGAGGAGGAGCAGCTGTTGACGGATTACATCCTGCGAATGAAGTCAGGGGGGTTTGGGCTCTCGATAGCTGACATCTGTCGACTTGCTTTCCAGATGGTGGAGCGGAGTGGGAGGAAGCATCCCTTCAATGTAGCAAAACAAACTGCTGGTTTCACCTGGTGGGGAAAAATCCAGCAACGCCACCCACAGCTCACTGTCCGCTGCCAGGTCAACACACATGAACCGCACCATCTGCGATTCCTACTTCAAATTGCTGGACAGCACACTCAGCAAGCATGACCTCCACAACAAGCCTTCACAAATCTACAACGTCGACGAGACTGGGTTTTCGTTGGTCCATAAACCGGTGAAGATTGTAGGACAGAGAGGAAAACGCCAACTCCATGCGAAGACTAGCTATGAGAGAGGGGCCAACACAACAGCTTGTGTAGCAGCAAGTGCTTCTGGACATTTCATCCCGCCTTTCGTGATATTCAAGGGGACAAATCTGTCCCAGTCCCTGATCAGAGGTGCACCACCAGGCACAGCCTTTGCATGTTCGAAGAGTTCATACATGAACAACGAGCTTTTCGAGCAATGGTTTGCCTTCTTTGTGAAGCAGGTCCCACCAGCTAGGCCACTGCTGTTGGTTCTTGATGGTCACAGCTCCCACATTACCCTCAAGACTCTGGAAAAGGCCAAGTCAGAGCAGATCGAGTTGTGATGTCTGCCACCAACTGGTTGCAGCCACTTGATCGGACAGTATTTGGACCTATGAAAAGAGCGTATGATGAAGAGTGGATGCAGTTCATGCGCAAAAACCCAGGTCGCATCATCACGCGATACGACTTCTGTGATCTATTCTCTAGAACATGGGCTAGGAAAGCGAGCAGGGAGAACGCAGTCCAGGGTTTCAAAGCTACAGGAATATACCCTTGTAATGCAGCTGCAGTACCACAAGAGGCATTTGGGCCATCACAGCCTTATGAACTAGTCCAGCCCGTCCCGAATGACCTGCAACCAGCAGTGCCTCCTGTCGCTGACGTTCCTCAACAACCACGAGAGGCTGTGCTAGACCAACCCATCCCGAACGACCTGCAACCAGCAGTGCCTCCTGTCGCTGATGTTCAAGCCAACCTGGAGGCAACGGGCATGCCAGTGCTCCCATCAGATGGCCAGGCAGCCGCATGTTCAAAGGACAAGCCAGACAATGCAACCAATGGGACATCTCCATTGAGCGACCTTCTCTGCTTACCAAGCGCTCGGCAAAAGTCTAAGTCACTGAGCGGTGCTCAGCTTATCACAGAAGACGAGTTTATTGAGGCACTGAAGAAGAAGGACGATGACAAACGGAAAGAAAATGAAGAAAAGGAGCGACTGAGAGATGAGAGTAAGAAGAAACGCGAGGAAAAGCAGTCAGCTACGAAAGGAAAGGCTCCACGCAAAACTAAAAAGGGCAAGCAGCAAGCGGTGACAAAATCGCATCCCCCACAGGCAGATGCAGCGAGCGAGAAAGTCGGACACACTGGACAGCAGCAACTACTGCACCCACTGCACTGGGTATTACTTTGACGAGTCCTATGATGAGGATTGGGTTTCCTGTCGTTAATGTGGAGACTGGTACCATGAGACATGTACCAACAAATATGGAAGAACCTAGCTCTGTTTCTTTGCGACAGTTGTGAACAGGATAGTGATGAGGTAGGCATCTAAGTCAACAAACCAAAGCCATTGACATGAATATGTAAACATGTAGATGATGTAGTTAAGTGAGATGGGGGGGGGGGCGAGAAAACATTGTATTGCCAAGTATTACACTGTCACCATTGATTTCACCCTGCATGAACTGTAATGGAAATCCTGAAAATATGATGACTTGACAATGGATTACCACCTGCTCACTGCTGTTCATTGCCCCCAACACTACCCCCCCACCCAACCCCTCCATACAAGGACAATTTGACTTCATTTATAGAGAGAACATGTATTGTCCATTAGGCCTATCATCACAATGTTTTCCAGTGAGCAGAATCTTCTTGGAAAAAACTCCTCAATTTTACGCGACCATTCGCCCCCACCACCAGCAATACCCACCCTTCCCCTTCCCTACATGAATTGTCTGACTAGGTAGTATACTTTGTAGTAACTACTGTATGCAATATATGTTCAAAGTAATGGTTGTAGATTAATTGTGAAATATTTCACAACGATTTTTGTGTCCAACAGTAGGTGGTCCAAGTGGACCATTTGGCATGTTTAATTAAAACTGTCTTAATTAATATATACTGTGTTTCCAATACACCATCCATACCATTATTCAGAAGATCTAATGTGCTACTACTGTGTGGAATAGTTAATTACTATGTTAATTAGAAATGCTATATTACTAAAAAGTGGTCCAGTTGCCCCAGTCTCCCCTAATTATAAGTATTACTGTCATACAAAAGATCTTGTTCTCCTTACTAGAAATTAATCTGTACCAAAAGGAAACCATTGTAAGTTCTATGGTCTTTATCAATTTGTGCCTACCAAGTTCTCCTATACTTCCTGAACTTCTATTTAGTTTGAGGATACCTTTACAGAAATTAAGGTGAAAAGTTTAAATTTTTGAAATATCTTGAAAGCCCCAAATTTCACAACCATATAATAACACAGGGGTGAGAAGGTTGTCAAAAAGTTTCAATTTGAGATCAATAGGTAAATCAAGGTTCTCTGTTTTGGATAACATACTGAATAAAGCTCCTCTAGCTTGCCTGACTTGCTCATTCATAGATTTTGTTATTATAGTTGAAAGTAATTCCCAGGTAGGTATAACTTCAATATTTACATCACCGTAGGTAAAAATTGGTATTTTCCGCTTTTTTTAAATAATCATCTTCATTTTCTGCTACAATTACAGTATCGTCTGCATATAACAATGTGAATAGTCTTAGGTAGATATACAAATTATCGTTACTGAAGCATTCCTGAATACCATTAAATAGGTTAACAAGACCCTTGTAAGGCTGACTAATAAACCGTTCAAAGTCATTAAAATACAATGCGAAAAGAATTGGTGACAGGTTTTCACCTTGTCTAACTTACATGCAAAAAGTTCAGACTTATCATTGTATACACGATTTTGCATTTTGGTACATATTTGAAATGACATTCCAAACTTTACCATTGATGTTATATTTGAACCCTTTCAGTGCTCCAGGCGGGAATTCCCGCCAAGCGATAAATGCACGCAGCGCTCCAGGCGGGAAATTCCGCCGTAGAGATAGGCAGTGCTCGGCATATTTTTTCGGGCACCAACACGTCCTACGTCACTGAAACATATATAATTGCAACCGGGACATTTAGTCGTACAAAGTGATACTGAATTCGCGATATGTTTATATTTACATTTATTGAGTAAATTCAAGGTGAAAATGGCGTCGCAGCACAAAAAAATTGTCGTATACTGCCGAGGAGGCAATAGCGGAAATCATGGCTGACCGGGGCGCGATTTTTTCCTGAACCTTTCGGGCAGTGTACGTGGAGTTTAGCCAATCAGAGCGAGGCGTAGAGTTTAGCCAATCAGAGCGAGGCGTGCAGGCGTGGAGTTCAGCCAATCAGAGCGAGGCTGTGTTGATGACGTACTACTCAGTAAAGATGGCGGCGTGCTTACCAAATGTTGAAGTGGGGAAATCACATTCGATAAGTCAACATAATTATTGTACTGCAGCAGATAGTATTAAGGTATGTAGGCCTTGCAATAATGACATTATACTGAATCATTGTGCAGAACTTATGTGACGTTTGCATCGGTTTCTTTGTTGAAAAACGGTGACGTATGATCGCTGTCTGATGTACAAATTTACAATGTCTTCAGATGGACATGGCACTGTACTCAGTACTAGTACAGTAGTATGTTACGTACATACAGTTAACACACATGTACACAGCAATATTTGTGTAGTATCTGTTCCCTTTCGAGGGGAATGGTGATGCACACCCGATGATGATCACACAGTCACAGTCCCGATGCAAGGGGACTGGGGCTGAGAGCGGATCAGTCGTTTGGTAGTTTGGTTTTCGTGCCCAGGTTCTTTCCTGGGTGACTTTTTCTTAAAAAGTATATTTGTACACAGTGACAGTAGGCCTACAGCATTAGGAAATTTTATGATCTAGCTAGACTAGAGGCCACGGTAGCTATTACTAATACTATTACTAGGCTACTGGGCCTACCTCATTTCGTGATTTATACAAACCTAGCAAAGCACAAGCTATAGGCCTGTTGTACTAAATTATCAGGCAATAGGGCTAGGACTGATGGATGGCTATGCAGTGCTGAACCCTAGGCATAGGCTTTGCAATGGAACATGGCCGTGATGGCTATATGCCTACTGGTATTTGCTGTAAAGCGGTATCAACTTATGTTTATGCCTGGAGGTCAGTGTCGGTTGTAATAGACGCAGAAATTGTATGTGTTTAATCCATCACATGCACAACTGTTTTGTCCAAGACACATTTATGCTTGAAACAATGCTGAAAGCTGCAGTTGTTTAAACTTGGAATTATTCAGCTTGTTGTATTGCATGGTTATGACACAACAGTATCTTTTACAAGTTCACAAATTTTGCTACACACTGTCTCTGTTAACTGAGCTTGGGCTTTTGTTATGTAAACATTGAAGGTTTTGCAATGTACATGTGGCTCAGCCTAACTATTTAATTATGTGTGAGTAGTGCTGTTGAATGCTGTTGTTGTGTATGTCCTATATCCATGAAATAAATATGCTTGATAATAATTTAATAATTTTTTTTCAGGCTTTATTACCAGATCTTTGCGAAGACGTACGGTGCTCCAAGCGGGGAACAGATGATCAAAGACTTGGAACAACATATCAGTACGTACAATGCAGAAAAGGGAGAGGATTGCGCCAAAATTTCAAGAGTCAACAACAAGGATCTCATCGTTGCAGTATGCACACCATTGATGAAGAGGGCACATTCTTTGATTCGACAGAGTAGTGAATTGGTTTTTATTGATGCGAGTGGTAGTGTTGATCGTCATCATTATCGTATTTTCTTGCTTCTGACCCATTCTTGTGCTGGTGGCATTCCTCTTGGTTGTCTGATAACCACATCTGAGTCAAGGGAGGTGATAAGCTCTGCCTTTACGCCTTTGAAGGATGTTTTGCCTGAAGGTGGGAGGCCAAAAATGCCATCAACAAGAATGACACGCCCCATTTACTGATGCTGCTAAAATCAATGGTGTATGCTGAGACGGAGGCTGGTCTGCAAACAGCCCATGATACTGCGTTTAGTGATTCGATCATGCAGAAGTTTGAAGGGTACAAGGCTCATGTGGCTAGTACGTATGAGCGCAGATTTGAGTGGGCTTTTTGCCTCTGGAATGACAGCCATTCGGGGAAACAATACGAATAACTATGCTGAGGCGGCTATGAGGATCCTGAAGGACAGCTCTTAGACTTTATTCTCACTCGATGTGAGTCGTACTACGAACGTCGCTTGAGGCCGATCTAGCATCACTGCCGACAAAATGAAAAAAATGTCCGATACCATGTATTCTGTGCAAAGCGGAAGTAATGATCAAGTGACCTATGATGTTGACACCGCACTGAACATTTGATTTTGCTTGATGGGTAAAAGAGGAGCACCATGCAAGCATCAGTTTGCAGTTGTCAAGCACTGTCACATAGATTCTTGTAACTTTCCTCCTGTGCTTCGCCAGCAACTTTTTGAACTTGCAACAGGCTGTACACAAGTTCCAGATGGATGGTTTTCAAGTCTGCGGCAAAATGATTCTTCACCTAAAGAAGTCCAGTATCTCCCCCAAAGTTTGCCCCGTGCTGATAACCTCAGTGATCATGAGGATCCCACTAGTGCTGAGAATTCAATCCCTGACCTTCAGCCATCTTGGAGTCTGTCACAGAATTCAAAGGGTCATTCTTCCTCAAATAAGGAAAATGGGGATTTGATTTCTTTGAAACAGAGGTTAACGTTGGTAGCTGAGAACGTTTGCCAAAGGGTTGAGGAAAATCCTGATTCCCTGTTCCAAAAAAATTGTGAAAATGTCAACTGAAATGACAACTGACTCGGCATTGGACTCTGCCCTTGACTTGCCTATGAACATAAGGTCTGTGAAGAGGGTACGTTCACATGGACCTTAAATTGGTGTTCAACCCACTGCTGTTGCACGAAGAAAGTCTGCATTAGGCGGTCGGAAGTCTCTGATTACAGGAAGGACGAACATATCAAGAGCCCTGTGAAAGAGAAGGGAGCAGATTGTTCACAATCTCTGATACCAGCGAAGAGACCAAAGAAAGCTCCGCATAATCTTTCCACGTGTGTTGCTAGAAATCAGAATCTGGGTAAGACGCACAGTGCTAAGTAAAATAGAAACCTATTTGCAGTTGCAAAATACATGATATAAAGAAATTTATAAGCAAGAATATGGAAACAGTACTAAAACACCATGACTAGCACCTTAGTTCCGTTTTTGGCCAACTTTATTAAAAAAATTCATAGCAAGAAATGCATGTACTTAACCAGGATTGAATTAAAAATAACGCTAAGTACATGCATTTCTTGCTATGAATTTTTTTAATAAAGTTATGGGAAATAAAATGTATACTTAGTCATTCTTAGACCTTTTAAACTATTTTGCTTATGGTTGATATACATTTTTGTTCTACCAGTATGTTGTTGTATTACATTGTAAATATGATGTTCAAATAATCCCTGAATACAATTTTAAAAAGAATGTAATTTCTTACTCCTACTAGACGAGACAAATCATGTATTTCGTTGGGCGCACCGCGCAGTGTTTGGCATTTCTTGTGGCTTGTTAATTTTGCGGCGTGATTTATCTTGTTTTTGGGCACTTTGGCGTTAGCAGCGATATAGGCAGCGCATAATTGGGCGTCTTATAGCGCGGTTTGGCAGTGGGAATTTCAAGTTGTTGCTTATAGTGCTAGGATTATTCAATTTTCACTCTCGTCAAGTTGCTGTTTGCAAGTAATTTTAGTTTGCCGTTTAATCAAATATGTTTTAAAAAGTCTTTTGTCTGATCCTGTATTTAATTGATATTTTGATTTTCTGCGCCTGGAACTGTGTTTAGGAATTGACTAACATCAGTAAGATAAAAACCACATTTGACTTTCTTTACTTGTAAATTATCATTGGTTTATTTCCTAAAAATCCTGCTCTATGCGTTAATAATTGGACACCTCACGGAGGTCCGATTGCAATGAAATAAGTTTTCCTATAGCACCTCCCAGTAATTAACGGTTTATTGTGGAAACTGTCAAATATTTGTTGTAAACTGATGATCGATTTATGTAAATAACAGTGCAAATACTGCCCTTGTTTTATAATGCAATAAATCCTCTCTTTTAAATTGTTCCAGAATTAATATCTGTTTCCCTTGTCTATTATTCTAGTCAGTCATCTGCCTTTAAATTAGGATAAACTTTCCTAATACGGATGTACCACATTGTGGGGCTGAGACCGATTTCCCTCTCATAAGATCTAGAAGGAAAATAAAGAAAAGAAACTATATATATTTTCGCCACACTATCTTCGGAGTTTGATAAATAAGATGACCATGCACTTAAACCCTGACATAACTTATAATATCGATTTTCAATTCATGACATAACTACTTGGACAGGAAAAAAAGTGGGGGGAAAATCCACACGGGGGCTCGACCTCGCGGTCTTTCGTTTTCCAGCTTATGTTATTTAACCGAGGCATTTACCCGACTGAGCTAAGTCCACAGTGACGTCACATAATACCGCTTTTTGATTGGTCATTGACCCACGTACAATGTACACTGTACTGCATGCCCGAAAGGTTCAGGAAAAAACATTCGCGACCGGGACAGTCACAATGAAGATTTTGAAGCTTATTTTGATAGTGATAAGCTCTGACGACAGTGAGGATAATACTAACGTTAGGCGAGCTATAGAGAATGGTAACCTAATGGTTAGGCCTATATTCAATGCAGAAGCTGAGCCTAATGTTATGCCTGGGCCTAGGACTAATAGCAGAGGGTTTAGTTCTGCGAATACTAATATTCGTAGGCCAGTTCTGTCTGCTGGGTATGGGCATACTCAACCTTAGGCTGCAAATGATGACAGAGAAGATGTTGGAGGAGATATTGATAAAGAAGCAGATAACAATGAAAGTGGGGAGAGTGAACCATAAAATTATGAACTTGACAACGTCAAGAATGGGAATGAAAATGAAGTGTTGGATTTGGAAGCCAGTGACTGAGTCAGAAATAAAGGCTTACCTTGGGATTATTTTGTACATGGGGAAGGTTCGTTTACCAACTTATGCGATGCACTGGTCTAATTCAGCTTTACTAGATCTCGGTATAAAGAGAGTCATGTCTCGAGATCGGTTTAGCAGGATCATGAAATTCCTCCATGCAGCTGACAATACGCAGATGCCGGGTAGGGAAGATACCGGATATGATAGACTATACACGTTTCGTGAAGTGTTCATTGTTTTTGTCGAGTGTTGGCAAGTGTCCTTATACCAACGGAGGGAAGTAAGTATAGATGAGACTATTGTTGCATTCAAGGGAAACTTCGGCTTCCGAACATACCATCCAAATAAGCGACACAAGTAGGGCCTAAATGTTTGGAGTTTGGCAGAGGCAGTCACTGGATATGTGCACAATTGGAATGTATATACAGGGAAGGAGGTTGATGAAGATGTTTCCGGTGACAAGACATATAATGTGGTGATGACATTAGTGCATGAATATCTTCATAAAGGCCATCACATATACATGGACAACTATTTTTCCTCCCCCAAATTATTCAAGAAACTAGAGGAAAAGGAAACGGGTGCATGCGGGACTATCCGTATCAATAGAAAGCTTGTAGCGGATACCATATAAAAGGCAAAAATTACAATCACAGAAAAGGTAAACAATTTGACATATATCAGCTGGTTTGATAAGAAGAGAGTCAATTTGATCACTTCCGTACATGATACGAGTACATTTGTGTGACAAGTACGAGCAAAAGACTCCCCTGAAGGCTTCAGAGCAGTAACGAAGCCCAAAGCAATACAACTGTACACAAAATATATGCGTGGTGTAGACCTGGCGGACCAAATGTGGTATGGTATAAATGTCCACAAATCTGTGAAATGGTGGAAGAAACCGTTATTTTCTATGCTGGAGGTTTCATTCTGCAACTCTTTAGTGATATACAAGCAGCTCAACCCATATGTAAAGTACGTGGACAGAAACAAATTGTGCCTGGATGTTATCAGTGGTTTCCTAGAGGGATACGCAAGGCCGAGCTCTCGACCAGGACGTAAATCAGCCGAGCACGAGCTTGACAGAAAGGCATTTTGGTTCCTTGCTTTTTGCAAAGCAAGGAACCTATGCATTCAACTTTGCGTGTGTGTGTATGTGTGTACTCACCTTTACATTAATTGTGGAGCCAGTGACTGAAAACACATCTAGAAATTTGGGACAGCAATAGCAATTGTGGGACCACTGCCTGGTCCCACAATTTACAACCTATAGAACCCTATTTTACCATCTTCTGAGTGATCATCTTCATGAATATGCATGCTGCAAAAAAACTCTATGTTTTCTCATTGTCTTTTTGTGTGGAAAAAACATAATACACTCTAAATACACACTAATTTTGATGAAGGGCTATTGCGAATAGCGCCCTCAAGTGGTATTGCAGAATGCTTTTCTCAATAAGTGGTGAGGGAAAACACACATACTTACCTACACAATAATATTGGGACCAGTAACTTGGTACTTTTTTATCTCTCACTTTTACAGGTGTTGTTTTGTTTATTTGGCAGCTGATTAACTCTCATTAGTTTTAATGATCTTCTGCCAGGCCTGTACAGGATATTCTCACTTCATAATTCAATGAAAGCAAATGTCATGACCAACCTCAGTGGACTTTTTAGTAGTCTTACTGTACGTGTCACTGTAGCTGTTGGTATACACTACTGGCTTAAGAAGTACCACACTACAGTACTTCTAACTCTCAATGTACCTGCAAGCTAGAAGCTGTTATTTTTCAGGGAATGTGTCATAAGAAGTGAGTATGTAGGCTTTTTTTTTTCATCAGTGTAATGCAAAATTAACCATTCAGTTCTTATAACTATATTGAACTTTGATACTGGTATTAGAGTTACAATATAAGCAGCAAGTCCAAAATGGCATTGCATCCATGCCCGAAATTTGAACTTCAAAAATATATATATATATATAGTTTTGCTGTAAAACAATTTTGTCATGGAAGTGGATCTA
>JAIPMN010036028.1:0-11303 GCA_020650975.1 Apostichopus californicus
TGAGGACATGGGTTTGCATTGAATATTGCAGGAGATGCTCAGTGAGGAGATGGGTTTACATTGAATACTGCTGGAGATGCTCAGTGAGGACATGGGTTTGCATTGAATACTGCTGGAGATGATCAGTCAGGAGATGGGTTTGCATTGAATACTGCTGGAGATGCTCAGTGAGGTGATGGGCTTGCATTGAATACTGCTGGAGATGCTCAGTGAGGAGATGGGTTTGCATTGAATACTGCAGGAGATGCTCAGTGAGGACATGGGTTTGCATTGAATATTGCAGGAGATGCTCAGTGAGGAGATGGGTTTACATTGAATACTGCTGGAGATGCTCAGTGAGGACATGGGTTTGCATTGAATATTGCAGGAGATGCTCAGTGAGGAGATGGGTTTGAGATGCTCAGTGAGGAGATGGGTTTGCATTGAATACTGCAGGAGATGCCCAGTGAGGACACACATGTTCTTGGTTACTGTCCTTCACCACATGCATTACAGAATTGCTTATAGCATCGGATCAGTGAAGACACTAGTATTATGTGCCTACTGCAGAGGGTGCTCAGCTAGGACTCAAGTTTGACTTGGCTTGGGCAAGGGGTGCTCAATGAGCAGAGGGAGTTGAATTGATTAACCCTGGAGATGCTCAGTGAGGACACTGGCTTGGATTTATTACTGCAAGAGATTCTCAGTAAAGGACCTTAGCTTGCATTGGATTCTGATGAAGATGCTCATTGAAAATCTGTAGTTTGATTTTGAATGTTTATACCAGCCTGAAGGTCATGATTAATTAGTATCATGAATAATCAATTTGTATATAATTAATAACATCAAAGCATAGTTTATCTGGTTTAACTTAGTAAAATGCCATGGACATTCAATGGCAAACTTGCTATGCAGCTTTGAAGGAAAAAAAATGTATTATTGCTTGTTTCAGAATGGTAATGTTTTTCTCTACTTACAAACTTCATGCAAAAATTCGTAAAATAATGCAAATGTTATATATTTCCATAAAATTTATCAAATATTTCAGACATTGCTAGATCAATCATCAATCATTAATTTTCGTCATTTATTAGTATTTTATGAGTGTGAAAGTCAGAATCAAAATGAGAATTATCTGAAATCTAACAAGCTAATGTTGGTGAAGGGTGATTTGGATTGGAGTTTTAATTTACTTTAGCATCTTGCATTATGTGAGTGTTAGTGATAGCTACGAGACAACCACTGCATACAAAGCAGATTTATAAAAGAACTGTCTTTTGGACAGATTTTTGTTTGATAGTGCTACAATTTATTATTCTTAATCAAGACCTGTGCATACATTGATCACAACGAAGCACTCCTGGGTCTAGGTCCCACCTCAACCTTTGACCAAGATCATCTGGGTCTAGGTCCAATCTCGACCTTTGACCAAGATCATGTCAAGTATCTATGCCCTTTGGAAGGGAAGTTTGATTGTTTACTTAACTGAACAGTGGCATGATCGAATTGAATACAGACTCAATGTAAGGGGACTGGGGTTGAGAGCCGATCAAGTTGTTTGGTTTTTCAAGTTCTAACTTTAGTGACATGGCTGAAAAAGTGCTGCTATTTATTAATTCTTAGGCAGGACTTAGTTCAATGGTTACTGTGTGTAGAGCGGAGTGACAGTGTGTAAACAAAGAATGACCACCAGTATCTGTCATCAGAAGTGGGAACTTCTGCTGTTTGATTTATTTGGATATTTAAATAACAATACTTTATGGTAACAAAATGTTATTTAAGATGTAATTTAAGGGAATTGCAACATTCATTATGATATTTAAAATCAAGACAATTTTTTCTTTCAAAAGCCAGTTTTAGAACCAAAAATGCAGTCTGATGAGGAAAAGGTGTCTGTATTTATGGTACTGGATCAATTTTACTTTTAAAGCTTTCTGAAAGAACGACACGGTTTCAAAGGAATACAATTAGTTTTAGTACCAAACAGTGCTTTACATTGACAGTTTGGTTGTGGGTGCACAACATTTTCATTTTCAAATATTTTCAAATATTTCATTTTCAAACATTTTCAAATATATGAAGTTAAAAAAATATTTATCATGATTTTAGTTTTTGCTCTTATTAGATAATAAATTTGTTTTCATTTCTGTACAGTACCTTTGGATAATATGAGAATTTCTAACAAAATAAATATAATTAGTTCTTCACTATTGTTTTGTTCTTTGAGGGTACCTTAAATATTGTATTAAGTTTTTAAGTTTACTTAAATTTAATCCCTTTTATTTCAAATTTACTGTTTCTTCTGAGATTGATATTAACATTATGTTCACCATCTGAAAGAGAATTAAAGTGGAAACACTCCTATCACAGATTGTTTGATATTTTCTAAATATTAACAAAGATCTAATAGACAAATGACTATTAACAAACTGCTGATTTACTGCAAAATGCCAGCCTGTGTAGGTAAATGTATAAAACGTTAGAGGGAATGACATTTCGATCCTAGCAGGTTCTTTTTCAGAGGCAAACTGGTAGCTTCTGAAGAAGATCCTGCTAAGATGGCAACATCAGGCCCTCTAGCTGTTAATATAGTAACAAGGAGTAGTGAAAATCTGGAAATTGAAACTGTTTTCTAGGAGCTTTTAGACCCACAACCCAGGATCTTCTGTGAGACTGAGCCATGACCAGCCAGACCCCCACCCCTCAGAATTGATGTTTAGAATGAAAATTTTCGAATCCACATTTCTGTCCCCCCACCCCTCCGCTCCCCCATATTTTGCCCCATATAACTGCAAATGAATCAATATTGCTCCCGAATATGCTTATCAAATAATAGTCGCTCATTCTCAATCAAAGAGATTTACTGCTACCAAAAGCGATACAATTATCTTATAGAAAAACACCTCAATGTCTGACAATAATTTGGATCATTGAAGCCTCCAAGTTTAATCTTTTTCATGTTACCTGAAAGGAATAAGTGACAAAATGATTGCCCTGTCATTCTATCTGTTCATTGATAGGATCCAGATAAATGAACCAGCAACACCGTGGAGTACAGCCCTAGTTTAATGAATGTGGGGACAGGAACAATGTTTCACTACCCCTATGTGTGAGAGCGTGGTGGCCAATTGGCTAAGGCGTCGGACTCGTGATCCAAGGATCGCTGGTTCGATTCCTGCCTAGTTCATTACGTTGTGTCCTTGGGCAAGATGCTTTATCTCACTTGCCTCTCTCCACCCAGGGGTTAAATGGGTAACTGTGAGGTAACTTGTCATTGGGCGCAGTATATAACTGCTGCCGACTGGAGGGATTGTCTCTGGGACAGGTTATCATTGACCAGGGGTAATATAACGTCTGTAAAGCGCTTTGAGACCTATCGCTGGTATAAAGCGCTATATAAAAAGCAAATATTATTATCAAATGAGCGTGGTGGCCAATTGGCTAAGGCGTCGGACTCGTGATCCAAGGATCGCTGGTTCGATTCCTGCCTAGTTCATTACGTTGTGTCCTTGGGCAAGATGCTTTATCTCACTTGCCTCTCTCCACCCAGGGGTTAAATGGGTAACTGTGAGGTAACTTGTCATTGGGCGCAGTATATAACTGCTGCCGACTGGAGGGATTGTCTCTGGGACAGGTTATCATTGACCAGGGGTAATATAACGTCTGTAAAGCGCTTTGAGACCTATCGCTGGTATAAAGCGCTATATAAAAAGCAAATATTATTATCAAATGGCGGACCTTCCTCCACTCCCTGTTTCTACATCTATGCATTGGAAAGTTGAAGGGATGCAGAAGTTGACAGAGATAAGAAGGAGAGTTAATAGTAGCAAGGGTGCCAAACTTGATGAGAAGTACCCTAAAGATAACGCTCAGCTCCACAGGCAGCCAGTGAA
Source organism: Apostichopus californicus (assembly GCA_020650975.1). NCBI lineage: Eukaryota > Metazoa > Echinodermata > Holothuroidea > Aspidochirotida > Stichopodidae > Apostichopus > Apostichopus californicus. The sequence continues at coordinate 3,873 of JAIPMN010036028.1, forward strand.
GCTGATAGAAGTATGTAGCTAATACTTTAATGTTTAGACCGTCTAGTAATTAATCTGGCAGAAGAATTCTGAATGCGGTATTGCTTTTTTAAGGAAAAGTCGCCCAGGAAAGAACCTGGGCACGAAAACCAAACTACCAAACGACTGATCCGCTCTCAACCCCAGTCCCCTTGCATCGGGACTGTGACTGTGTGATCATCGTCGGGTGTGCATCACCATTCCCCTCGAAAGGGAATAGATACTATACATGATCTTAGCCAAAAGGCCGAGAAGCGCTGTTGCTTCATTAATAAGAGTATGCGGTTAAATCCACATAAGTAACGAGTTCCGATAGTCAAGATTAATTGTATGAAACGAAAGAATGAACCAGCTGTTCAGCAGACTGTTTACTTAAAGAGGAACGTATCATTCCAATGTTACGTAAGTGACAATATGTAGTTTTACATATGTAGAGTTGACAAATTGTTCCATAGAAAAGGGTGGGCTCAAACAATACTCCATGATGTCACGCAGAGGGTAGCGAAGGGTAAGCTCTTTGCATATATTGTATTAGAGATATTTGGATGGAACCTTTGCAAAGACTCGCAAAGACAGAGAGAGCGAGTATCCATTATCTCGCTAGTAAGCCAAGGAATACTATCGCGTGTAACTCTTTTTTGTTTCTTAACTGGGTGGGGGCTTTATCTATAGAAATAATGGTGTTATACCTGGATATGAGCAATATCAATGTTGGTGTCATGCAAATCACTTGTAATGGAGAAACTTTGAATATCAGCTCTGAATTGAGTAATGTCAATTATGGAATACTAGCGAACAAACTGTGAATGACGAGGAGGACTCTATATGTTTTTGAGTGTTGTTAATTAACATCCCAGGGAAGAGCGAAATGAACAGAAATGTGAGGGTTACTTACACGGGTATTACCAATGACGTCATCACGACACCGGGTTCGGCGACACTTGTCATGGATTTGTGTCTTTACGCTTTGCTGTAAAATTAATAAACTTCAAATAAAGCGACGGAAACACGTTCCATGGAAGTTATTCGGATTGTCGATATGAATATTGAAGTCAACAACAGTGAGGAAGGCGCCGGTAAGTATGTTATTAACTTATTATTTATTGTACCATTGTAGAATTGATGCATACTAATATATTGCGATGATGGTATAGTGTTCAATCGACAAACGTCTTGAATTTACCATTAAAGAGAATGGCTTCTAAACTTTCAAATGAATATAGTACCGTACTTCTTTTGGTTTTGGTTTTGATTGTTTAAACATCCGTCTTTGTATCACTGCGATATAAGCGCGCGGCTTAGCCCCCTCTTCTTCTTGGCCGTGACAAGCGGTGAAATTATACCCTTGGGGTGTTATTCAACAGTGGTAGCCCGAGCAATTTACCAACCCAAGTTTCTGTTATGATTTACGTATTGAAAGTCCCAACTGGGTGACTTGGAACTCGGTGTAACGGTCGTAAAGAGGACACAATATTGATGGGTCTTTAATTCCAATGAATATGTCCATGCAGAGAAGCCTTTCTGCTCATCGGGTTATATTAGAAATCAAATTTATTTTATCTTAAACTTGCAAAAATTATTCCTTTTCTAATCTGGTTACAAGAAAGCTCTTCTTCATAATACTCAAAAGGATAACTTAAACATATTCATATATTTGAGGAATTTCGCCAACTTATTATCACATTTAGACTTAAATTCATAAGGGTTTATCCGACAGAAAGGGCATCTCGATGAATTTTCTTTCCATATGAACCTATCCTTTACAAACAAGACCATTTTCGTGCGTAAATTTGCGAGCAAAGATGTGGATAATTGGATGAATTTCGAAAAAACTTTGTGCTTCTGACTTTAACAATCTTTAAGCCTAAATGACAATCCAGGCTACTTATACCGTTTTCAAGTTACCACCTTCGAATTGTTCAATTAAAAAAGTCCAAGAAGCAAATTTTAATTTATGATCAACTTACTTCAGTTGATAAATTACCCGCTCTATCTGTCATTATCAACTACTGGTAATTTCACGATAAGTGTGTGTTCATAAAGTCGAACAGCGTAGTAATAATTATAAGTGTTATACAATATAACCTAAATCTTAGTCTGTCATCAACGTATATATTACAAACACGAAATCCACACATGAACTCGGTGGTAGCAAGCCGTAGACTAACACTTAAAGTCGGCGTAACAAAATAGATCGTTTCGCATATATGTACAAACACAAATTAAGAAGCCCCTGTTGTTGTATATAGCATCAACGATCTTCAGTGAACTTAACCATACACTGTTATTCGGATACCGTTTGTTCCATGCATTATAATTATATCAACTATTTATAAGTCATGTCGCCAGAGATAACACATGATTAGCAGCCACTTTTTTTCTAGATTAGATTGTCTTTCTTGACAGTAAGAATGCAAACGAAACTCTGGGACAATGTAAAATTAAGCAAATTCTGTTATTATTACGCTGTACAGGCCTAGTTTGTCTTTGGAATTAAAGTGTTTTTCTTTTAAACGTGTCCCACGAATTTAATTGGTGGCAGCAGATTTTATAATGTTTTAGGGGCATTTTCCGGATCGCCAGCTGTAGTATTTTTTAGCATATATAGTGAAACAGATGTATTGTTTGTGAAAACAAAGGCGTCCTTTCGTACCGGGAAATGCGTTTCTCTCGGATTTACTTTTTAAGTGTACGCCCTTCTGTGATATGTCATTGGAGGATAGCGCTTACCTTATTGAATGGATTTTTTTTGAAAAATTAATGTAAATCGGGTTACATATATAAACGACTGTTATGATACTAAGCCTATACTGTTGAGTTACAACATCGCAAGTGCTTGGAGGTTATAAAGTGCTTATATAGGCCATATGCATACAGTATTCTCCGAAATCTCGAAATCAGTGTTTGGAATAAATCAAGATTTGCAATTCGTTGTGCCGTTAATTTCACACTTATTCGTGCCGTCACTCACAGTCATTTCGCTTTCATGATAAGATATCGTTACAATGGTACAGATTAAATGACAGTCTAGTGTACGTGGAAGCCGTGTAATTGGACGCAGACTTATTAGTGCACGACAGTATTTTTCAGGGACAGTCCTTTGTTCGTATACATAGAGCACAATATATAAGAACATTCGCATAGCAACCGTTGTAGGAAGAGCGGTGGTTCACAAATGTTAAGACTATATACCATGCTGAATTATCACGTTTTTATTTATAGAAAGTGGTTGGAACATTCACATTCTAATAATCAAACATGGCGAATTATATGAATGGGACATCAACGAATCAGGATAATACCACCGAAGGTTGCTATGTCTACTTTTTAGAAGAAACTGTTTTTCTTTCGATAACGTTATTCTTGCTTGGATTAATTACAGTGATCGGTAACTCATTCACCATACTTTCTTACCTACTATCTGATAACATTAGACGATTAACTCTTAATACTTACATATTTAACCTAGCTATCGCTGACTTAGGCATGGGAATCACTTCATTTTGGGGTTTCTTTATTTATCTTGTTCTTAGGATACCGTACGTTAAGATGTGGTGGTCGCTTATTTGGAATTTTACGTTTCATTTGTGTCTTTACTTGTCAGTATCCTCTTTAATATTTATCAGTTTAGATCGATATGTTATGGTATCGGATCCGATCAATTATCGATTTCAAGAGAGAAAGAAGACGGCTTGGAAGAAACTAGCAATAACTTGGATCTTCTGTTTTATGTTGTCTCTTGCTTCACAACTCTTACTGTACTGGATCTTTTACGATGCTTATTATTTGTGTCTTTCGGAAATTCCAGTTATTATTCATAGAGCTAAAAACTTATCCTTGTCTTTGACACTGGTTGTTGATTTTTTAATTCCATTCAGCATTATAGTTGTTTTAAATGTAATGGTGTTATTCAAAATATGGAAGCGGACACACAATCAACTAAAGCGATGGATGTTAGATCTAGGAATCACAGAAACGATGTTACGTCGTGAATATTGGATGGAGTGGAAGCAAAAACAAAAACTAAGATGTAGTTACTTTCGAAACTGGTTTACATGGAATGGAGGTGACCATAACGTAGGTAACGTTACCTACCAAATCGACTTTTTGTCTATTCTCTTGGCCGGTTTTCACCGACCTAATATTTATAATCATTCTGAAACTCCAGCGACAGTCCCCAGAAACTCGTCACCTCAAAGCAATTTGCCATCTCAACCTGTAGGGTTAAATGGCGACCGTGTCGAAAACAACACACACCAAACCAACGATGATGACGTCATTACACCTCAGAACAAGCAAGCTTTGCTGTTACTGAAGAAAAGAATGTCTTTAGAAAGAAAACGTTTACTGAAAGCTACAAGCGGTGTTCTCGTCTTTGTTCAAGTTTTCCATCTTTGTTGGATGCCATTTTATATTGTTACATTGGTCTCATATTTCGTGCCCCCGTCAACAGCCATATATCGGGCACAATCTATCGCGATGTTACTTCTATGTTGTAATTCATTGATTAATCCTTTTCTCTACGCAATGATGAGTAAATCGTATCGTGAATTTCTTTCTCGTTATATCCTTCGGAGGAAATAGAATATAGCGAAAGCAATATCTGGTACATACTACTAACTGATTTATTTGTGGATCGTTGACAGTATTTGACTGTAGTCTCATCAATTGCTGCGGCCGAGTGGCCACGGGGCTGTGGCCAAGTGGATATAAAATAAAGGCGGTGGGCATTTGAAGCAATGATGGTTAGCAATCGGGAGGTTCCGGGTTCCATACCTGGCCGGGTCGAAGTAAGGTGGGTTTTTCATCTAAGAGCAATCTCAAATTTTCCCATCTGTTATGAGCTTTTCAACTGAACAGATTCCAAATGTTGAATTGGAAGCCACCCGACGTGTAAGTTGTAATCCATAAGCCCTTGTGGGTTTCACATTTTTGGTCGCTTAAGCGTCGTAAAAATACTGCTGATTATTATTATCATTAATTAAAGTAGCTGGGCTACTTAGTCTACAACACGAGCATTCGGCCAGTATTTCAACCTGGAACAAACAACAAGCAAGAGATTTTGGTGACCTCAAAGAACGTGTACCTTGCGTTAAAATGTTGTCAAGGATAAATGGTGTTGAATGTTAACTACGGGAGTTCTATTGTTTCTATGAAATCAAAAGAACATGCTTTGGTTGAAGTATTAAGATTATAAAACAATGGATTAACATTAAAGTTTAATACCTGCACCGAGGAGCTGATGTCATTGTCAAGTTGACCTTAAAGGCATTGAAGACTCGCCCCAAACCGCGTGCCGCGCTCTGAAAAAGTTAACTTTCCGTTGCTTGCAAGTGAAGTTTTCTGCTTGTCGCTACAAAATTCAGACAGTAATGAAACGTGATACCTTGTTATCTTAAGCTGGACTTGAGATGTCCATCGCTGTATCGTTCGTACACTGTGCTGTGGGTGTTGACCGCAGCTGTATGTACTGACTGTACACTAGTGTCTAATTACCGACGGTAGCAAGCTGTGTGTGTATTTTCTGGGATCGATGGTGGTGTCTAACACTTCTGTTACACCTCATTCGAAACTAGGTCATATTACCGGCATTAGACGTTTCTTTTTGCGCGAGTCTTCACACCTTTTAATTAAAGGAGCATTTCAGACATTTTGTCATATTTTAATGTAGATTATCTTGAAATCCAGAATATTATTATTGAAGGCTGGTTGTAATTGCCTGGAGTAATTTGACATATATAGACTAAAATATCTGTCTAAAGTAATCCTTATATACTTTGTGAGATTATTTTTAATGAACATATCTAGCAATGTTCGGGTGTTCTCATACATGGGACGGCGGTGGCCATCTTTGTTGGATATAAATCGTATCTATAAATCGTATCTATAGCTCAGTGGTAAACGCCGGTGCCTTTCAATCATTAGGTCCCGAGTTCGAGTCACTCCCAGATTAATGTATGTCGTCCAGTTACAGAGTTGTTGACAATTAACAATTCATAATCATGGACGTTAAATATGAATCTAAGAGACTGACCTTTTTTTTAACATGAAATTAGCTATTTCGTTAATGGTTTTATCGAATTCTAAAGGATTCAGTGACAGCATAGACATTTCTACATTCGTAATTATAATATGTTATGCACGTCCTCTATCCGCCCAGATTGTTATAAGGCACTTTATGATATGAAATTATTCTAAACTATACTAATATTGGGTGGGGATATATACTAGGTACATTAAAATGCTGACATGTCTCTAAAAAAGGCGGGTTCTTTTAACGTTACATTGATTCGTGAACCGTTGGTTTACATTCAGGTTTACTTGGAATAATACAACATTTAATCTAAAAGCATGATTTATCAATTATATTTTGTTTTGATTAAATCAGCGTTAAGGCTTATTTTTTTCTCAACTATTTGTAGATAGTGCGTATTCTATTTGTAGTATTCTATTTGTAGATAGTGCGTATTCTGTGCGTGTTTTTGTCCCTTCTGTTACTGTTACTTGTCATTTAGCCTCTGAAGAAGATCCTGCTAGGATCGAAGCGTCAGGCCAACTTACTTTTACACATTCTCTTACACAGGCTCTCTAGTGGATAAGCAGTTTGCTAAATATTTCACACGAACGTTCTAGGAAATATTTCATTTGCGTAGCCTGCTAAAGTCAAGTCAACTATTCATCTTTCAGTGTTGAATACAGACTGATAACTGTTGACATGACTCATTAAAGCCCCCCCCCCCCCGTCCTACCCCTATCCGACACCCCGCACCCTCCCTTAAACCCGGTTGTGGACAAGTTGCATGAACCGGAGGTTTTTGTAGATAGTGCGTATTCTATTTGTAGTTTTCTATTTGTATATAGTGCGTATTCTATTTGTAGATAGTGCGTATTCTGTGCGTGTTTTTGTCCCTACTGTTACTTGTCATTTAGCCTCTGAAGAAGATCCTGCTAGGATCGAAGCGTCAGGCCAACTTACTTTTACACATTCTCTTACACAGGCTCTCTAGTGGATAAGCAGTTTGCTAACAGTTTTATTTTATTTTTATTTCTATTTTTAGATAGTAAGTATAAGTTTATATTGCACAATGACAATTGCATTCACGAGGACCAAAACGAATTCATCCAATAAATGTGACTAAACGTTTTTTTTTTGTGTGTTTTTATATTAGATTCATGCTATTTAGTATTTGTGTCATATATATACAGCCTCTTAATCGAACATAATTATCTCATTATTCAGTTATATTGGCAAATATTTCACACGAACGTTCCAGGAAATATTTCATTTGCGTAGCCTGCTAAATTCAAGTCAACTATTCATCTTTCAGTGTTGAATACAGACTGATAACTGTTGACATGACTCATTAAAGCCCCCCCCCCCCCGTCCTACCCCTATCCGACACCCCGCACCCT
>JAIPMN010036036.1:0-16219 GCA_020650975.1 Apostichopus californicus
TGAGTGAGTGAGTGAGTGAGTGAGTGAGTGAGTGAGTGAGTGAGTGAGTGAGTGAGTGAGTGAGTGAGTGAGTGAGTGAGTGAAACGAGACTCTCCTACTTTCAATTCCGTTTCTTAGATAGAATTCTTCCAACCAACAGACTCCTTAACCTCATGGGTATCTCTGACAACACGTTATGTTCATTCTTTAAAATTGAAATTGAAACCATTCATCACCTTTTCTGGGAATGTCACAGCACTTCTTTTTTTATAGGTGAAGTGGTCAGTAAAGTTATTGGTATAAATATTCACTTCACAAAAGAGGATTTCTTCTTTGGGTTTTTATTAAAGAAACGTCACCCTTATAATTTTCTCATTCTTCATCTTAAGTTCTATATTTTCAGTACCAAGCGTCAAAACAAGACCTTAAGTTGTATTGAATTTATTCATAAGTACACGTTTGCATTAAAGGTGGAAAACTATATTTTTAGACATAACAAAAAGAATAATATGAATAAAATTAATTTCGAGGAACTCAAGGATGCTTTCTCTTCATTAATAAATATCTCAAATATTTAATATTTTCGCAATTTCCGCATCCTCAATTCTTATATTTTGTTGTTATTCGTTGTAATATTTTTGTAGTAAGTCTGGGATTCTTGTAGTGTTTCTATAAATTGTACTACTTCTTGTAATTGTTCTTATTATATTCATTTGTTTTCTATCCGCCACGAGTTGGTCGTTTTTTATACTACATGGTACTGCTCAACTTCATTGTTATTAAACTTTTGCTATTGTTGAATGGATACGTTATTTGTAATTTAATGTATAGTTGAAATAAACGGAGGAAAAAAATCAATAAATCAATCAATCAATCAATCAATCAATAAATAAAATACGTGAAAATATGTATATTGTCTTGTTCAGTCTTGCATGATTTTTTCTTTCCCAGGAAAATGGGCCCTCCCTATCAAAAGAGGTACCCTTTTTCTGTCTATCAGTATAGCGGGGGCCCCCTTTTGGTCGGGGCCACCGGCTCAGCACGGTCCGAGCCCATACAAGTTACGCTACTGTGCCCCACATTCTTTTCATTTCGAAAGAATACACACTGAAGGCTTCGATTCTCTATCTGCCTTCAGTTTAGGGAAGATCTTGGGATTTTCATCCCTAGATATCGCTAGTTATTGCTAGATATCCATACAGTACAGTGTCCTTGGGATTTTTTGGGCCTGATCTATATCAAAATATCGGGAGTGTTGACACTCCATGCAGGTCAGTGCACGACCTCTAGACGTCACTAATACACAACCCGATCACTTGTTATCGATGAAGTGGTGTGTTGCCGGATTTAGTCAAGGTCTTGGTACTACGGGCGAAGGTCTTTAATTAAGTTCGTAACTCATCAGGAAGCGATTAGAGAGGTAGGGCGTAGGGTTGTGGGCGCATTTTCATGCAGATGAGAACAATCTCAAGAAGTGATGCGTCCGCCCCACTCCCCGCCCATGATATGCACTTGGATCCACTACATGATATTCACAGGAGATGTGCAAAATTCTCCAATCGCATGCGGAATTTATTTTTAGATTCATTGTAAGAGTTACGGTACTAGGTTTGGAGTAACAATTAGCATTCAGGTCGGAGTGTATAACATTTTATCTGTGGATGGCAGTGTTGCATCGAAGGACATCTAGGTCTAGTGCAGTTCACATATAGATCTAATACCGAAATGCGTCATGTTCCCCAACGACTCGGTCGAGTTCGAGACCAGCCACAGTTGGTTTCATAGCACAATTGTACAATTGTTTAAAGGCGGCCATACACCCACACGTGTTATGATAGACCATATATAGTTTATATATACATTAGTGAGAGAGGAAAAATGGAAACGTCAAAAATGGAGTTGTGGGTGTAAAGGGGTAGGGTGATGCACACGCCCCTTCCGAAATCCGAAATCCGTCACTGGCTACCCTGTGTATATAATAGGGATCAGCGCTGTAATTATGACTTCCTCTTTATCATCCCGGTGTATTGGTGTTTATCTTCTATTCCCTCCTTTTCTTCTCTTTCTCTTTTCTTTTCCCTTCCTTCCTCTCCTTCCTCCTCTTTTTTTCCCCCTCTTTTGTCCTCCCTCTTTTGTCCTCTCTCTTTTTTCTCTCCTCTTTTTCTTACCCGGGGGCACACGCCCCCAACGCCCCCCCTGGATACGCGCCTGTATCGGTTGAATGTATTGTCAACACAAATTTGTCAGACTGAACCATGTATGTAATCAGAGTCGTACACTACTGCCACATAATGTGTAATAATGTCTACCTATTGTTGAAGGAATGGGCAACATATACATCTACCACAACCATGCAATCTGTATTGTTCAGTTGCATCATATGGGCTACATTGTAGAACAACAGGTCAACCTTACCTAGTGTTTGAATGCAGGGTCTATTTAATATTTAACTCTTTCAATCTGTATTGTTCATTATTGTGGAACAATATGTCTACCTATTATTGAAATAACTGGTCAACACCGTTATTTTTGCATTCAAAATCATTGCATGGAATTAAACAAAATAGACTTTTTGATTTATGTTCATGAATAAATATACAAGCATAAGTTACACAGTGAAAATCTACATACAGCTGCATCAAATGCATTAGAAACCACTGTTGTGTTTTCCTGTATCGCAACTCCCTGCTTCCACTTTTGAGCAAAACAGTTCCTTTTTTGGTCATGATAGAGCATAACCATTGCATGTTTTTCACTCTTCAGAGGGGAGGGGAGGGGGGAATGAGAGGAGAATTTTGCAAGCTAGATTGTAAACATACAATATAAATTCAACATTGCCATAACCTCTGCAAAAGTGATCAGTGAAAGAGAAGTCACAAGTCTTCTGTTTCCTTTGTTTTTGCAACTATTTGTGGTATTATTTTTATGCCAATTCTCTGACTCCATTCACTTTATATGCTGTTCCTATTTTGTTGGAAAGTATTTCCTGTTGACTATGATAAATCATCACCATTACATTTGGCACATCTGTTGGAGCCCTGTTTTACTTCAATTGGTTGATCTTATTAATGCTTGTTAGATGACCTTCTAAATGCTTGTGTGCATGCTAATATATGACATTTAAAACAGCTACAGAAGACTGCCAACGTTCTTGTTGTTTCAGATGAGGCTTACAATTGGTACTTAACCTAGCAAACTGTTTGTCATTAGGAAAGATATGTCTTGGGAATGTTAAAGAAATGATGCATATGTTATCAATAAGAAGTCTCATACTTTTAGACAGGTTTATGAAATTGAGCTTCTACTAGGGACTGCCATTATTATAAATATTTGTTTGTGAGAAAGTATTAGCATGTTGTTTCCAGTATAGGATCTTTTATGTTTTTATGTTCACATTATTGCACCATGGTGTAAAACTTGTTGCTGCTTTTTGCTACTATATGTTACATTAAAAGAGTCTTCTGTATGCATAAGAGAGTTTGGCTTTGCAAATACATGTTGGGGAGAGGGCTGCAAAATTACTACACAGTGAACTGCACATATAATGTAAGAATTGCTAGATGAGTTCAAGATAAAAATCTGGAGACAACATGTAATGCTCTTGAAATTATTTTTGATTGCTCATCACAATTATTTGGTTTCACTTTCCATGTGCAGTTCTATGCCAGTTGGGCGTGATCATTGCAAATTGCATTGTGGCATGTGTTTGGCACTTGTGTTGCTTAGATTGACCTTGTGTACTGGCACACAAGTAACAAAAACACAAGTGGGCAGTGGCGGAGCTAGGGGCAGTGGCGGAGCGTCCATACAGTCAGGGGGGCGGATGCACCCCCTGGCGGACTCAAATGGACTGCTGGCGCCCTTTTCAGCTTTTTACCACTTTTTACTTATTCGAGATTATTGACTTTTTAATTGCGCTCTCATCTACCTTTTGACATTTGTCACATTTTGTTGGCGATGACACCTATTTATTCTTCGTTTATCTGCAAATTAGCAAGGCCTGGAAAGGGTAAATTCCGTCGATCTAGGGAGATTTTACTAAAATTTCTGTACGCTCCGCACCAACCCGTGGTGGCGCTCCACTTAGATAGTGTCGAAAGCGCCCCTACAGACCATTCTCGACTAAGGGTGTGACCGTTTAAACGATAACCATTTAACCGGCCGCAATTGCACTATCCGTTTAGAAAATCACAAACCGTTTAAACGGAAAATTTAAAAAAAAATTCAAATACATTTTAAACATGAAAATTATTTAAAAATATGTAAAGAACTGAGTAAATGTACTGCAAACTATCAATAAAAAACAAAGAAACGATGTTTTAGGCATGAATAATGTGTTCAACATAATTATAGTAGTAGGCCAATAGTCATGAACTCATGATAGTGTCGTCAATTCGTTTTCTCAGTTTATATTTGCGACATATATCACCCGTACATGTACATCGATCAATGGCATGGTGAAATCCCGTGTGAAAGTATGTTGACCCTAAAAGACGCAAATGGTTGTTCTAGAAAGTACCGTAATAACATTAACAACACAAGGCCAGTTTGCTCTCTCAGGTCCGCATGTGTACAGCCATTTTTTTCACACATGGTATTATACTGTGCCTGTATTGCGGGCGATATTAGCTAAATAGTTCAAAAATTATCGCGATATTTCGATAATTACGATAATTTTTCCCTTAAAAGAATTAGCGTAAATGTCAAGCTTTGAGTGGACGGAGAAAGAGAGATATATGGAGTGGACATTCAAAGACAATATCTGAAAAACCTTACGATATTTTTCACAAATATTGATGCTTAGATAAGTGCTTCCTCACAATCAACGAGGCGCCCCAAAACTCGCTCCGCTTACGTAAAACTTCTATATATATATAACACGTGGAAAAACCCGAGTTTTTACACACATTATTCCCACTGACATTGGTCGCAGAACATAAGTAGGTCATCGACATTCGAACTTGCCCAAGTTCATCGCACTATGGGAACGACACAGCATATTGAACATGATGTTACATTTTCCCGCCATCTGGACGCCGAGTGTAAATTTTGGTGTAATATGCAAATTATGAATGGTACTGCAGTGCTGCGCGGTTAAAACTTAACCTATTGCGACACAAATTTTGGGAAGATGTTGTTGAAGTTACTTTTGTATCAAATGTAAAGTACTGTATGACACGCGACGTCGCTGAAATCGGAGGCTGCTCAAACCAGTTTCAACTTGATTTTTACAACCCATCGCACAACACTTGCGTGCGTAATTTGTTTTCTAAACATGACTTTTAATGAGTAAGCAGGAAAGGTGGGTAAGTTTGCTAGGTTAGGCGAGTTTTTGTTTAAAATCTTGTGATAGATAGACAAATATATTGTTTTTTTCAAAAGTTACGATGTTGCCGAAGGCCGAGTTATATATTCAGTGATCTAAACTTCTGAAGACCACGAGTACTGATCATGTGTGTTATTCTATTCAGCAATTATTACACGAAATGTTCGCAATATTATTGGGCCTAATTAGTAATTAACATACATTGATCGTCGTCTTGTTTCCCTCTGCTACCTGTTGGAAAAAAAAACCCTTAATTATTGTATTCATAATGTCCTATTTTCATCAATACTAATAGTCGAGTGACGGTGCGTCGAAAAAGCCGCGATCGGGAAACGGCGGTTAACCGGACTGACGGTGATCCGGTTAAACGGTTAGTGAAATAACCGTTAGGTCACACCCTTATTCTCGACCCCCCTGACCAATACCCCTAGCTCCGGGTATTGGTCAGGATGGGCGAGAATGGTCTGTAGGGGTGCTTTCGACACTATCTAAGTGGAGCGTAGCGTACAGAAATTTTTTGAGTAAAGATACTCCCTAGATCGCTGGAAATGACCCTTTCCGGGCCTGGCTAATTTGCAGATAAACGAAGAATAAATAGGTGTCATCGCCAAATTACACCAACAAAATGTAACAAATGTCAATAGGTAGATGAGAGCGCAACAAAAAAGTCAATAATCGCGAATAAGTAAAAAGTGGTAAAGAGCTGAAAAGGGCGCCAGCAGTCCATTTGAGTCCGTCAGGGGGGCATCCGCCCCCCCCCCCCCACTGTATGGGCGCTCCGCCACTGCAAGTGGGTTAGTATTGGTTGGGAGCACCTTCACCCCTTTGTTTCTATAGACACCTGTAATGACAAGTTTATGGAGTTTTGAATAAACCAGTGTTCCTGAAATATAATGCTTTTGTGTCTGTTCTTTGGGGGACTGAATTTGTGAATCAGCATTGTTTGACCAATAGTTTGCTGCAGGACGGTAATAAGCTACAGCTTCAACTTTGCAACTTAACATGTCCCTTTAGATTTCTTTTCAGGAGGGCTTGTGAATTGCAGGGAAAGTTCCCCATGCTAGCTGTTGAAAATTATACCCAAATATACATCTCATACTAGCCCTTTCATTACCCTACCATGAAAGCCAACTTAACATTTTAGTCCTCACAGTTATAGTGCAAATGAACTTAACAATATTCCAGTGCGCAGCACCTCCCTGAGAACCCAGGGGCATCCATAGAGCATATCACATTGAGGGTGGATCAATTTGCATTGAAAAACACCTACTGAAACATGGCATTTCTGCAAGTGGCACAAGAGCAGTGATCACCAGAGGGGTTAGTGTCAGGGGTTCGATCAAAATAAAGCTCTTAGATGAACTACTAAAGGAATCTCTTTATATGCAACTGCAGTATCTCATTTGCATAAATGTGTGTATAACAATAGACCTAGTATACTAGTGGTCATAACTTTAAATTCCTTGGGCGGTGTTTGGAATGTTGCCTCTGTGAAAATTAGGCATAGAGATAATCACTTCGCTCTGAGACGTCCCGCTGTAGATATTGGGAGACGATTTGATTTGATTTTGGAGTGAAAGTCAACTTTTTGAGTGAACCAGGTTTTGGATTGGAGCCTTGACCTGTAAGTTTGTTTAATAGATTATTATATTAAGTCACAGGAATTGGAATTCGTGGCTATCAATTTGCGGGGGATGAAAATTTCGTGTTTATTAATTCAAGGGAAATTAAAATTTGCGTTAATTGCTTTATTAGAAAATAAATTTGTGTACGAAAAGTAGGGGACAAATTTACAAGAAATTGGCTTCTTTGACATAAAATTTGTATGATGTTATTTAAATTCTCGACATGTGTAAATGCAAGTTATTAGAAATTAACGAGTTTAAAATCTGTCATTAAACTGGTGAATTAATTTTTGGGAAGTCATTCGGCAACAGAAATTTCGCGATATGTATTTATGATTCAATCATCTCCAAAAAGAATGTGCTGTCATATGCGTATTACTATGAAACTGTTAATACTGGAATAGGGTTCAAAGAAATTAGATATTAGACAAATTCTTTCTTTTCTTAATTCATAGGGTGGTAACTTGTGACCTGAGAATTAGGTCAAACATTTTCTAAGAAAGGCGACATGCGATGTTCCTTTCGACTGCTTGAGACGCAGAGATAACTTTGGGTGTAACTTGGCGGCATGAGATAGAGCTGTGTCCAAAAATTAGCAGAAACCACATGCGATGTTTTTTGACTGCTCGGGAAGCAGAAAAGTGATATCGGGAGGTTTGAGAAAGCCCCTATTATTACTTTCGATAATTAGCGAGGACTATATCGAGCAAGTGAGCTGTTTATGTAAATTTAGTGATACAAGAGTGCAGAAAGGTATTATTTGGAAAACAAAAAAACTGGTTGGCTTGAACGAGAACTGAAACGTCTTACTTTGATAAAAACCAAGACGGTGATATTTGAGTACTAAATCAATGCACTTTGAGACTTGAACTATGAACTTTATCGTGGAACTGGAGAGAAAGCCGTGTCGAGCTTAACCTGTATACAGTATAGGGACGAATCAATCTTCGTATTGTTATTATTATTCATTTGTATTCTAAATATTATTGTAAGAGGCCTCAAGTATCTTATGGTTTCATATAATAAAGTAAATTTTTGTGTTTAAAACTTTATCGATTCTATGTGTCAGACCTGCACCTGTTACAAGGGCCTTGTTTAGGGGGACCTTGTGACAGGAAGGCTAATAAGCATACCAAGCTGCTTTAAGCTCTGGAGAGGTTTGGGGTGAAATATAGTTGATACTTGAATATTTGAAAATATTTAGATGCAATTTGATAATTTATATGTGTAGTTTTTAAGTAACTTTCCTGAATATTTTATTTTTTATTGTTTTATTTTATTTTCATTTGTAGTGCACGTTTGTGCCACCATATTGACCTTGTTTGCAAGTAATCAAAATTCATCCCCCACCCCCATTCTTTCTTAGTGACTGTCCTGCTAGAACTGTTTTGACAACAAAGGCCCATTCATGGAAGCATAGTTACAAAGCTTGACAAAATCTATCTTCATACGATATAAATAAATAAGGTATATATCACAAACGTAAAAGGAAAAATTAACCAGACAAGTTGACATAATTGATCTATTCAGTTTCTTTGACTAGTACCACCAGCCTATAAAAATTACGAATATCATCATGAAACATCTGCAAAGTGATGAAAATACTTTTAATTTAAGCTCAATTTAAGCTAATTTAAATAAATTTAAGCTCATTAATCAGTTGAGCAATTTGTGAGATCATTTTAAGAATTGAGAGGAAACTGAATATCTTGAATTGGACAGACATGGAATCTTTGTATTTCATACGATACCCCATGTAACTAAATCACAAGCCCACAACCCTTTTTTTCTAATAGGCCCTTCTAGTCTTAGAAACCTAGTCACGCTGAGATACCTGGTCAAGCTTAGATACCTTGTCGCCCTTAGACACCTAGTCGCCCTTAGCTACCTAGTCCCCCTTAGCTACCTAGCCGTGCTTAGATACCTAGTGGCGCTTAGATACCTAGTCGCACTTAGATACCTAGTGGCGCTTAGATACCTGGTCACACTTAGAAACCTGGTTGAACTTAGATACCAAGTCGCGCTTAGATTCCTAGTCGCGCTTAGATACCTAGTAGCCCTTAGATACCTAGTCGCCCTTAGATACCTAGTGGCACTAAGATACCTGGTCGGGCTTAGATACCTAGTGGCACTTAGATACCAAGTCGCGCTTAGATTCCTAGTCGCGCTTAGATTCCTAGTCGCGCTTAGATACCTAGTCGCGCTAAGATACCAAGTCGTGCTTAGATACCTAGTCCCACTTAGATATCTAGTCAACCTTAGATACCTAGTGGCGCTTAGATACCTGGTGGGGCTTAGATATCTGGTCACGCTTAGATCACTATAGTTACAGCCCTTATATACCTAGTTGCCCTTAGATACCTAGTCGCCCTTAGATACCTAGTCGCCCTTAGATATCTAGTCGACCTTAGATACCTAGTGGCGCTTAGATACCTAGTGGCCCTTAGATACCTAGTCGCACTTAGATACCTAGTCGAGCTTAGATACCTAGTAGCGCTTAGATACCAAGTCGCGCTTAGGTACCTAGTAGCCCTTAGATACCTAGTCGTCCTTAGATTTAGTCGACCTTAGATACCTAGTGGCGCTTAGATACCTAGTGGCCCTTAGATACCTAGTCGCACTTAGATACCTAGTCGAGCTTAGATACCTAGTCGCGCTTAGATACCAAGTCGCGCTTAGATACCTAGTAGCCCTTAGATACCTAGTCGCCCTTAGATTCCTAGTCGACCTTAGATACCTAGTGGCGCTTAGATACCTAGTGGCGCTTAGATAACTATAGTTACAGCCCTTATATACATAGTCGCGCTTAGATACCTAGTAGCCCTTAGATACCTAGTAGCCCTTAGATACCTAGTTGCACTTAGATACCTAGTCCAGCTTAGATACCAAGTCGCGCTTAGATACCTAGTAGCCCTTAGATACCTAGTCGCCCTTCGATATCTAGTCGACCTTAAATACCTAGAGGCGCTTAGATATCTAGTGGCTCTTAGATATCTGGTCACGCTTAGATAACTATAGTTACAGCCCTTATATACCTAGTCGCCCTTAGATACTTAGTAGCCCTTAGATACCTAGCAGCGCTTAGATACCTAGTCAACCTTAGATACCTAGTGGCGCTTAGATACCTGGTGGCACTTAGATACCTGGTGGGGCTTAGATACCTAGTCGCACTTAGATACCTAGTCGAGCTTAGATATCTAGTCGCGCTAGATACCTAGTCGCCCTTCATCGCGCTTAGATACCTAGTAGCCCTTAGATACCTAGTCGCCCTTAGATACCTAGTGGCCCTTAGATACCTAGTGGGGCTTAGAAAATTATAGTTACAGCCCTTATATACCTAGTCGCGCTTAGATACCTAGTCGCCCTTAGATACCTAGACTCCCTTAGATACCTAGTCGCCCTTAGATACCTAGTGGCCCTTAGATACCTAGTGGCGCTTAGATACCTAGTGGCGCTTAGATAATTATAGTTACAGCCCTTATATACCTAGTCGCGCTTAGATACCTAGTGGCCCCTAGATACCTAGACGCCCTTAGATATCTTGTCGACCTTAGATATCTAGTCGACCTTAGATACCTAGTGGCGCTTAGATACCTAGTGGCCCTTAGATACCTAGTCGCACTTAGATACCTAGTCGAGATTAGATACCAAGTCGCGCTTAGAGACCTAGTAGCCCTTAGATACCTAGTCGCCAATCGATATCTAGTCGACCTTAAATACCTAGTGCCGCTTAGATACCTAGTGGCGCTTAGATATCTGGTCACGCTTAGATAACTAAAGTTACAGCCCTTATATACCTAGTCGCCCTAAGATACCTAGTAGCCCTTACTAGATACCTAGCAGCGCTAAGATACCTAGTCGCCCTTAGATACCTAGTAGCCCTTAGATACCTAGCAGCGCTTAGATACCTAGTCGACCTTAGATATCTAGTGGCGCTTAGATAACTGGTGGCGCTTAGATACCTGGTGGGGCTTAGATACCTAGTCACACTTAGATACCAAGTTGTGCTTAGATACCTAGTAGCCCTTAGATACCTAGTCCCCCTTAGATATCTAGTCGACCTTAGATACCTAGTGGCGCTTAGATACCTGGTGGGGCTTAGATATCTGGTCACGCTTAGATAACTATAGTTACAGCCCTTATATACCTAGTTGCACTTAGATACCTAGTCGCCCTTAGATACCTAGTCGCCCTTAGATATCAAGTCGACCTTAGATACCTAGTGGCGCTTAGATACCTAGTGGCCCTTAGATACCTAGTCGCACTTAGATACCTAGTCGAGCTTAGATACCTAGTAGCCCTTAGATACCAAGTCGCGCTTAGATACCTAGTAGCCCTTAGATACCTAGTCGCCCTTAGATATCTAGTCGACCTTAGATACCTAGTGGCGCTTAGATACCTAGTGGCCCTTAGATACCTAGTCGCGCTTAGATACCAAGTCGCGCTTAGATACCTAGTGGCCCTTAGA
Source organism: Apostichopus californicus (assembly GCA_020650975.1). Taxonomy (NCBI): domain Eukaryota; kingdom Metazoa; phylum Echinodermata; class Holothuroidea; order Aspidochirotida; family Stichopodidae; genus Apostichopus; species Apostichopus californicus. The sequence continues at coordinate 11,400 of JAIPMN010036036.1, forward strand.
TACCTAGTCGCCCTTAGATACCTAGTCGACCTTAGATACCTAGTGGCGCTTAGATACCTAGTGGCGCTTAGATAACTATAGTTACAGCCCTTATATACATAGTCGCGCTTAGATACCTAGTAGCCCTTAGATACCTAGACGCCCTTAGATATCTAGTGGCACTTAGATACCTAGTAGCCCTTAGATACCTAGTCGCACTTAGATACCTAGTCGAGCTTAGATACCAAGTTGCGCTTAGAAACCTAGTAGCCCTTAGATACCTAGTCGCCCTTCGATATCTAGTCGACCTTAAATACCTAGAGGCGCTTAGATACCTAGTGGCGCTTAGATATCTGGTCACGCTTAGATAACTATAGTTACAGCCCTTATATACCTAGTCGCCCTTAGATACCTAGTAGCCCTTAGATACCTAGCAGCGCTTAGATACCTAGTCGACCTTAGATACCTAGTGGCGCTTAGATACCTGGTGGCACTTAGATACCTGGTGGGGCTTAGATACCTAGTCGAGCTTAGATATCTAGTCGCGCTAGATTCCTAGTCTTCCTTCGTCGCGCTTAGATACCTAGTAGCCCTTAGATACCTAGTCGCCCTTAGATACCTAGTGGCCCTTAGATACCTAGTGGCGCTTAGATACCTAGTGCACTTAGATAATTATAGTTACAGCCCTTATATACCTAGTCGCGCTTACATACCTAGTCGCCCTTAGATACCTAGACGCCCTTAGATACCTAGACGCCCTTAGATACCTAGTGGCCCTTAGATACCTAGTGGCGCTTTGATACCTAGTGGCGCTTAGATAATTATAGTTACAGCCCTTATATACCTAGTCGCGCTTAGATACCTAGTCGCCCTTAGATACCTAGACGCCCTTAGATACCTAGTCGCCCTTAGATACCTATTGGCCCTTAGATACCTAGTGGCGCTTTGATACCTAGTGGCGCTTAGATAATTATAGTTACAGCCCTTATATACCTAGTCGCCCTTAGATACTTAGTAGCCCTTAGATACCTAGCAGCACTTAGATACCTAGTCGACCTTAGATACCTAGTGGCGCTTAGATACCTGGTGGCACTTAGATACCTGGTGGGGCTTAGATACCTAGTCGCACTTAGATACCTAGTCGAGCTTAGATATCTAGTCGCGCTAGATACCTAGTCTCCCTTAGTCGCGCTTAGATACCTAGTAGCCCTTAGATACCTAGTCGCCCTTAGATACCTAGTGGCCCTTAGATACCTAGTGGCGCTTAGATACCTAGTGGCGCTTAGATAATTATAGTTACAGCCCTTATATACCTAGTCGCGCTTAGATACCTAGTCGCCCTTAGATACCTAGACGCCCTTAGATATCTAGTCGACCTTAGATACCTAGTGGCGCTTAGATACCTAGTGGCCCTTAGATACCTAGTCGCACTTAGATACCTAGTCGAGCTTAGATACCAAGTCGCGCTTAGAAACCTAGTAGCCCTTAGATACCTAGTCGCCAATCGATATCTAGTGGACCTTAAATACCTAGTGCCGCTTAGATACCTAGTGGCGCTTAGATATCTGGTCACGCTTAGATAACTATAGTTACAGCCCTTATATACCTAGTCGCCCTTAGATACCTAGTAGCCCTTAGATACCTAGCAGCGCTTAGATACCTAGTCGCCCTTAGATACCTAGTAGCCCTTAGATACCTAGCAGCGCTTAGATACCTAGTCGACCTTAGATATCTAGTGGTGCTTAGATAACTGGTGGCGCTTAGATACCTGGTGGGGCTTAGATACCTAGTCACACTTAGATACCAAGTCGTGCTTAGATACCTAGTAGCCCTTAGATACCTAGTCCCCCTTAGATATCTAGTCGACCTTAGATACCTAGTGGCACTTAGATACCTGGTGGGGCTTAGATATCTGGTCACGCTTAGATAACTATAGTTACAGCCCTTATATACCTAGTTGCGCTTAGATACCTAGTCGCCCATAGATACCTAGTCGCCCTTAGATATCTAGTCGACCTTAGATACCTAGTGGCGCTTAGATACCTGGTGGCCCTTAGATACCTAGTCGCACTTAGATACCTAGTCGAGCTTAGATACCTAGTAGCGCTTAGATACCAAGTCGCGCTTAGATACCTAGTAGCCCTTAGATACCTAGACGCCCTTAGATATCTAGTCGACCTTAGATACCTAGTGGCGCTTAGATACCTAGTAGCCCTTAGATACCTAGTCGCACTTAGATACCTAGTAGAGCTTAGATACCAAGTCGCGCTTAGAAACCTAGTAGCCCTTAGATACCTAGTCGCCCTTCGATATCTGGTCGACCTTAAATACCTAGTGGCGCTTAGATACCTAGTGGCGCTTAGATAATTATAGTTACAGCCCTTATATACCTAGTCGCGCTTAGATACCTAGTCGCCCTTAGATACCTAGACGCCCTTAGATATCTATTCGACCTTAAATACCTAGTGGCACTTAGATACCTAGTGGCGCTTAGATATCTGGTCACGCTTAGATAACTATAGTTACAGCCCTTATATACCTAGTCGCGCTTATAGATACCTAGTCGCGCTTAGATACCAAATCGCGCAAACCTAGTAGCACTTAGATACTTCAGGCTTAGATACCTAGTCGTTCTTAGATACCTAGTAATCTATATATAATTGACTGGGAAAACCATTGAGTTGTTCATGATTTTGACACACACAAATTATTTAGATTTTCGTGTTAAGTTTAAAATAACGAAAGTAAACTTCGTTATAAATAGTAAAATAACCATATTTACTTCGATAAACTAACCTTGCATAAATGTAAAAGATTGCAATACACACATGTGGTGAAAATCATGAAAACTCTTGGACTAAAAACCCAATCTTCACCCCATTTAGATTTCATAAGTTCTGATGTGAGCATGGATGATTAAGTTTAATATTACATTAACCATGCAGACAAGGAGTAATCTATTTATAATCGACTGTGAAAACTGCGCCACAAATTATTTAGATTTTCGAGCAAACTTAAACATCATTTACATTTTCTAAATAAGTATTTCAAATGATCCCACTTCCAAACAAGTAATATACACACGGTTTGTGTATATACGTAGTTTGCCTACACTTTAGCTGTATCTTCATTGCATATGAATAAGTCTTTTAGCATGCAGTTCGTCATGAAGTATCATGCATATGGCTAATAGCTATTAAGTAATCAAACACTAATATGTACGACTGTTGCAACCTGGTTGACGAAGTCCCCTTTTCCATTCCTACATTTATTACTACATAGGTTTCCTTCCTACGTACTCTACTTCAAATGTTTTCGTGTCGTTTTAAATTATATCTGGACTTAATTTCCAATTGTCTCTGTTAAAATGCACAAAATGTTGATAACAGCAATCACAAAATCCATTCTTATGTGTTCCGTAAGCAATCATATTGGACTCGGCCATTTCAAATCCATCCAAGCTGATACCCGGCCAATCTGTATCGAATGTCATTCAGCAAGATCCTGTACATTATTGAATGTTCATATGATGAGTTCATAGCAATTTAAAACGTATAGAACTAAATAATGTGATGTCCTTATGATAAACTGAGGAGAGAAATGGATATTCCAGCTCTGCTTTCTCATTGATGTAGAAGTTACTCATTGTAGTATAGTCTACACATCCTCATCCTACACATTCTCAGCATACACGTCCTCATTAAGAAATTACGAATTCCCAGTGGTGGATTAACGATGGAAGGTCGATCAAATATCCTGGAGGTGGTTGCAGGTATTTTCTGCCAGTTCATCTTCAAGCTGTCGAGAAACAAGAGAAATATCACTCAAAAATATAGAAGCAAGCTTTGGATATGGGTTCCTCTTGTACAGCTATGTTCAAGAAATTTTTTAAAGTAGTTTAGGACTATTAATCAATGCGTCATTTAGGAACATATTTATCTGGTACGGACCTCCATGATCCACCAAGTGTACATTCTCAGAAATGGCCCTTTGAATCAATCTTGTCCTTGTACATCTGCTAGTATCATCACTTTTACTATGGAGACTGGGTGATAAGACGGGAGATGGCAGAGTTCCTGGTGGCTGCAAGCGGTCACTTCATCTAGCGGAGGCTGCAAGCAGTCACTATATCTTTGTGACTCAAACCTGGGACCTTATGATGAAAGGAGCCGTCAACAACTGAACTAACACTCCCAAGACATCGGGAACATCCATAACATCTGGAAGTCTGGAACATCTGTAAAATATAAATATATACCCGTTCAGATACCTAGTCGTGCTCAAATACCAAGTCGCCAATGGCGCACATCCGTTCCGAAGAGTGGGGGGATGATATTAGCAGACTATCTAAGCAGAGCGCCACCATCGGTTGGCGCGGAGCATACAAGAAAATTTTAGGCTTTACAAAGCCCCCAGATTGCCGGAAACGGCACCCCGGAGTGTTTTAGGCTGCACGAGTTCAGCTTTGAACTATAAATTTCATGTATGCAATTCCTCAATTTACATATTTTTGTATGAGGCTGATGAAAACGTTCATGTAACCTTGATAATTCACTCGAACTGAGAATAAGGTGCAATAGGTGACCAACATATTACATGAAAGTATTCACTATGTGTGTTCACAACTTACAGATGAAAAACAGCTGAATATAGTATAGTTATAGGGGAGAAGTGAGACAATCGCCCCTTCTATTTTCAGAGAAACAAAAGAATCCGAGCAGCTGGCAGGTCTCCATCCTGGTGGAGAAGTAACAGACATGTGAGAATTTCAAGGGCTTGGAAGCCCATTCGACCCTCTACCCTGGATAACACTCAACAGTATGAACGTGGGGGGGGGGGGG
>JAIPMN010036044.1:0-10137 GCA_020650975.1 Apostichopus californicus
AAAAATGCCCCCCCCCCCTGACGGACTCAAATGGACTGCTGGCGCCCTTTTCAGCTCTTTACCACTTTTTACTTATTCGCGATTATTGAAATTTTTATTGCGCTCTCATCTACATATTGACATTTGTCACATTTTGTTGGTATAATTTGGCGATGACACCTATTTATTCTTCGTTTATCTGCAAATTAGCCAGGCCCGGTAAGGGTCATTTCCGGCGATCTAGGGAGTATCTTTACTCAAAAAATTTCTGTACGCGACGCGCCAACCTGTGGTGGCGCTCCGCTTAGATAGTGTCAAAAGCGCCCCTACGGACCATTCTCGCCCCTCCTGACCAATACACCTAGCTCCGCCACTGGTTACAGTACTACACACATGGACACAGTCTGCTTGCCTGACAGCACGGACACTTCCACAGAGAAACAATACATACACTGTTGCCATATATGGGATTGTTCTGTCAAATTCATTGTGGTCATTTGTCTCATTGTGATAAAGCATTCGATAGAATTACTTTCCTCAGTTAACTACTATATCAGTTAAGAAACAGATGAAGGCCGGATCGGTGTCATCCTCTACATTCAATTGTTACTATGTTAATTGTTATGACATGATTTACAATCGTTAGAAGTATGACTCTATCACACCACCAACCAACTCATTGCTCTTCACTGGCTCCCCATACAACAGCGTATCATGTTCAGAGTACTTCTTCTTGTGTATAACGCTAAACAATCGCCATCGTACATCTCGGACTTACTTCACCTACAACCATCACAGATACACTGGCTCCCCATACAGCAGCGTATCATGTTCACAGTTCTTCTTCTTGTGTATAAAGCTCACCACAAACAATCGCCATCTTACATCTCGGACTTACTTCACCTACAACCATCACAGATACACTGGCTCCCCATACAGCAGGGTATCATGTTCACAGTTCTTCTTCTTGTGTATAAAGCTCACCACAAACAATCGCCATCTTACATCTCGGACTTACTTCACCTACAACCATCACAGATACACTGGCTTCCCATACAGCAGGGTATCATGTTCACAGTTCTTCTTCTTGTGTATAAAGCTCACCACAAACGATCGCCACCTTAAAACCTTGGACTTACTTCAGCGACAATCATCATGCAGACAGCTTAGATCATGTACATCTTCACCTCATTTTATAGTTCCAAAACCTCACAGAGTGTCATTTGCTGATTGGTCATCTCATGTTTCGGTCCTAACCAATGGAACACTTTTCCAAACCATATCATGAATGTTCGGATTGTATATATTAAAAAAACTGCTAAAATTTTTGTATCTGTTTGAACAAGTGTATTGTAATTAATTTCAAGTAACTGTCTTTTAGTGCCTTTGAACAACTGTTGTTGTTGATAATTGCTGCTTTATAAATGTTTTCTGATTTTGTTTATTGATTACTAGTCTATAATTAGTAAGTCCATTGTAGTTAAGTAAATAAACCAGAAATCCAGAAAGGATTTGTGATTTCCTGCATTATATTTTTGAACACATTCACCTGATTAGTAGCTCAATAAAAATGTAACCAAAATTAGAATAATATTTGAGAACTCATTAGGAGGCTGACATAACAAATCCAAGATTCACCCAAGGTTAATTGCATGATGTTGAAGGTTTCAAATGTTTTGAACACTGCTGACCTCAAATGACCTTTGACAAAACAACCCCAATGTTCAGAGAATTCATTAAGAGGCATTTTCATACCAAGTATAATATTGACCAAAGCTAGACTTATTGAGTTACCATGTTTACAAGTATTTATTGTTTACACGCTAGCCTAGAATTCATTAAGAACCACTTACATACCAAGTATAACATACAAAAAGCTAGACTTATTGAGCTACCATGTATACATGGTTTTATTGTTTTCACCCTAACCCAGAATTCATTATGAACCACTTACATACAATGAGTACAAAATATAATATTGATCAAAGCTAGAGTTATTAAGTTACCATCTTTACAAGTATTTACTGTTTTCACCCTAGCCCAGAATTCATTAAGAACCACCTACATACCAAGTATAACATGGATCAAAGCTAGAATAAACTGAGTTACCATGTTTACAAGGTTTTATTGTTTTCACCCTAGTCCAGAATTTATTAAGAACCACCTACATAGCAAGTAAAACATTGACCAAAGCTAGACTTACTGAGTTATATGTGTTTACAAGGTTTTGTTGTTTTCACCCTAACCCAGAATTCATTAAGAACCACCTACATAGCAAGTAAAACATTGACCAAAGCTAGACTTACTGAGTTATATGTGTTTACAAGGTTTTGTTGTTTTCACCCTAACCCAGAATTCTTTAAGAACCACCTACATAGCAAGTAAAACATTGACCAAAGCTAGACTTACTGAGTTATATGTGTTTACAAGGTTTTGTTGTTTTCACCCTAACCCAGAATTCATTAAGAACCACCTACATACCAAGTATAACATGGATCAAAGCTAGAATAAACTGAGTGAGTTACCATGTTTACAAGGTTTTATTGTTTTGATCACTGCAGACTTCAAATGACCTTTGACCTCAACCAAAAGCAGTACCAACCCAAAATTAATTAGGAGGCACCTACATAGCTACATATCAAAGCTAGACCTTCATCATTAACTACTAAACAAATCAATGTTATCCATGGCTAAATTTTAAGGACACAATGCCAAGGATTGGGGATATATACTTTTCACACATTGAATGCTCCTCATCATTTTATTTTCTCGTTCATGTTGACCAGACCAATCTCTTCGGATCATGACATTTCAATTCAATCTTGGGGATACTTTATCACAAAAGTTCAACGATTGTAACTCAAGTCATAGCAATGAGTCTTTTGCCTCTATGCTGACTTCAAATGTCACATGTCCTCTACTACTGAGTACTCTATTGACAAGAGAAACCAAACATCCCCACTGTAGACAGATATATGGGACAACTACTGTATGTACTCTAGGTCTGTAGAGTAGTAATAGGTGATACCATGGAGGTAAAACAGAGTTTACCTCCATGGTGATACTTATGCAGTATACATTTCACATTATAACCTCAGAACAAGGGATGTACAGTAACAGGTGGGCAAGGCATATTTGTGGTTTCCTTACAAGTTTTTAATTTTACAAAAGTAGCAGTGGAAAGGTCATTCTGGAGAAGCTAAGCAGAAATAACAGCTAAGGACAAATATTGCATCAGAATGCTATAGAAAGGTTAGTAGTCCCCTGAGATGTAAACAGACAGAAAAAGACTTCAGTGCAATGAGTACATGTCATAGCGGCCTGGTCAGAGCGGCCTAGGCTGACACTACTTATGTTTATACATGCTGCCAGTCAGATACCTATGTTAGAAGACAACAACAAAAAAACTCTGGCAAGGCCTTGCACAATGGTTAGAGGTTTTTAGAATATGAATTATTGTACAAAATCCCATTTTCTAGCCCCCTCCACCTTATCTCTTCCAGCACTCAATCCAATCTCACTCCCATAGTAGATTTCCTCTGTTACGTGTTTCATAGGAGGCTTTTACACAAGTTCCTATAACAACTGAGGAATTTGCTGAAGAATTTGTTTGTACATGACACATATCTTTCTTGGCTAGGGACACCATGCAGTCTACCAGTTTAGAGCTCTATGATATTGTTTACATGTGTTTATGAAGTAAACTTGATCTTTCATAATCACAATTCTTTCATTTCTTGTACAGGATAAGGTGGAACAATTGTGGAACAATCTGTGTTACCAACTGTATTCTTTCTTTGCAATCAGATACTTTGAATAATTGTAACAAATATCAATAGTGTCATGGTATTTCAAAATAACAGCTGGCATTCTAGACAACTGAAGTTCAAAGGTTAGACAGTCTGGTAGCAAGCCAAAGCAAGAGACTCAGTAAACAACATTCCTTAAAGTTTTACATTAGTTGTTTGTTCCGTTTTCTATTCAAAGTACAACAGGAAAAATAGCAGGAGTCAAGTGAGAAACCAGGAAGGTTTTTAACCACATTGCATACTTGATTTTCCCTTACTCCTACCAACCAATTCTTCTCTCAAGTAAGACTAAAAGTTACACAGGGAAGCAAGTTATATTTACACAGCAAATGTTAAGGTGTGCATTTTTCAGATATGCTTAGGTACTTTCTTTGCAAAAAACAAGAAGAAAAACACCCAACATACTATAGCATGTAAATTTCAACACTGGTATCCATGCTAGTACCTTACCCTCCAACACCCCCCCCCCACCCCAATCCCAGACAGCTGTGTAAAAGAAGTGCTGATATCACAATTATAAGTATACATACATTAGTTTAAATGTTATGGAGTGCTGCATGGTAGGATACATGTCCTATGATACACATACAGTAGGGATATTAGTACATGGAGAAATGGAAGGTTGGATACAATAATGATGCTAGACCTATCAGGCCTGTGATGGATAAATGAATGGCTACATATATATGGTAATAACAATATAGGTATATAGTAGGTCTGTTGTATAATGGATGGATCTTACAAACAGTAACATTAATGATACAGGTACAGACATAAAATGAAAATGCTCAATGGTCAGGTCGATTTTGTTCATCGGTCGATACACAGGGTTATCGACCGATAAACCAGGATTATCAAAAGACCGATAAACTTGGTTTATCGGTGATGAACCTGGATATTTGACGGATAAAACTGGATTATCACCAGATAAACCAATATTATCAGTGATAATCTAGGTTTATCACTTGAAAATCTAGGTTTATCTGCGATAAACGGAAAAATCTGGCAATAAATCCAGATTCTAACTCTCTACACCTAGTTTTTCACTGATACACCAGGATTTTTTACCAATATGTAACCAGTTTGTTGATAAACATGGATTTTTGACCGATTAACCTGATTTATGTAATTATGGAGCATTTGACACACAATAGGCATATGTCAAGTATGGAGTGAAGAAAATACCTGGAGATTATGCAATGGTAAGGTTATCAAGCACTGCCAAATTTTATAATTTTTCAATTGTGTAAAAGTTTTCAAAAGTACATTCTTGGCAGTTTCAACCCTCCAAATGGCTGTTATAGTTGGCATTAAGACATTTCTGAGCTAGAGAAAGTACTTTCAGGGTCGCAGTTTAAAGATTTGTTGCAGTTTAATCATTAATGACCAAGCATTGACAAAGCATTATGATTTGCCATCAGTGGTTGTAGCAACAGTGCTATACACTTCCCAAAACTCAAAAGGTCCCCTCTTAGGGATTATATATCAATAATACATAACACAGTCATTTTGCTCTTCTCATATAGAGGTTAATGGTCGGAGTTTACAGGATATAACAAGAAATATAACTAGATGCATGAGAACTACTGATCACATACATTTATATAACCATGCGTGAGAACAACCGGTCACATACCTTTATCTATGTGTGAGCACTACCGGTCACATACCTTTATATAACCATGCGTGAAAACTACCGGTCACATACCTTTATCTATATGTGTGAGCACTACCGGTCACATACCTTTATATAACCATGCGTGAAAACTACCGGTCACATACCTTTATCTATGTGTGAGCACTACCGGTCACATACCTTTATATAACCATGCGTGAGAACTACCGGTCACATACCTTTATCTATGTGTGAGCACTACCGGTCACATACCTTTATATAACCATGCGTGAGAACTACCGGTCACATACCTTTCTATAACTATGCATGAGAACAACTGGACACGTACCTTTATCAAGCCGTTGAAAAACATGCTTTGGCAGCTCTTCTGAAACTTCTAAATTTGGAGGATATACATAGACTGCGTGCTCCATCTTGCCGCGAGCTTCACGGTCTTCAACTACCGTCTTGCACATGCTGAGGACATTTCTCCTAAAATCAATAACTTCTGGGTCTTTCAGTTGATCAAATTCATTCACAGATATTCCAATTGCTGACCCTGTTTGATGTGAAAAGTGCAAAATGTCACAACCTTTTTCAAGTAAATAAGTAGTGATGTTCAAATAACATTCCATTTCATATATTAATGTATAATCTCATCTATGAATTTCACAGGGATTAGACCACGCCGAGTGCTGTAATGGAACCATGGATTTGAGATACTTAAATTCATAATTCTAAACAAAGTCTGTAATTAGTTAACAAAGTCTACAGTACAATGCAAGTGAAGAAAAGTTGCTCTAATTGCTTGTAAGCCTAACAGACTCCCCAGTACATTAAACAATTGCTTAAGTGTAGATTTATAAACTTTAGACTCCCAGTTGCCAAAGAGTGTAGATTTTTAGACTTTAAAGTTCAATCTTATGACAACTTACCAATGTCATAATTGAGCATTTTCTCTTCCCTGTTTCCCGCTGGCTCCACTACTTTCAGCCAAGGCTGAAACAATCTTAGATCACACAGTCTTCTCCCTTCATCATAAAATTCCTCTCTTTCTGCATCTTGAGTGATAGTTACAAAGATGTAAGATGAAGCTTCTGCGAGGAGATTCGACAGAGGTAACTTCTGGGCTTCCCTCCACAGCAGTGTCTTGATGGCTCCAAGGGATGCTTCTCTCATACATTCTAGGGGTACTATGATACCAGTAGGGAGGAGGCACTCAATGTTAACCTTTGCAGGCATAATATGGGAGCCCCATAGCTCCCCTGATGATGGTGGCATGGTAGTTTTAGACTGCCTACAACAGGCAAGAAAGACCTACTTTAACTCTTGGTGCCTATTTGCTTTGTTATCCTTCCATGCTTGAAAGACAATAAACCTTTCATTTAGTCATCACAATCTTACACAAGACATGATTCAGGAGCAGCTAGCCTTGATAAGTACCCATCTTGGTAATCTGCTATAATCTCTCAGCTGCAAAGAAAAACAAAGAGAAACATTACATCACAGGCGCCTCAGTATCGTTAGGTTCTATGCAAATGCAGAAATGCTCCCATGAACCTCCTAGAATTTTCCCACCATGGTCTACAGCCAACAAGAGTGATTTCAATCTGCCATGAAATAAACCTTATGATGCATTCAATCTTGATGGTCTAAACAATCTTCTTTCTTACAATGTAAATAATTACACAATCGTGACAATGTACTATTTTACCAACATTTTGGCCTATTTGCAGTGATCAAGCGAATGAAATTTCACAAAACAAAATTTGGTCGTACAAAGTCCAAAACACTAATAAGACACCTGCAGGGCACATGTATTTACCTTTCTGTTCATAACTGTATTAGTTAGGATGTATGCATTCACAATACCTAGCACCATTGCATAATGTCCATCTCTCTATGACTCTCTCAGATATATTTCTGTATGAGAGTGATGTGTTTGAAGGACACATTTAATTTACAAATACCAAGTAGTCATGCTAGAAGTTGTGACTGTACCAAGGCCATCTAAAAGTGTTTAATGTGTAGCCCACATTGCTTTCTCAATATCATGTACCAGGGTCCAGGCATTTGCTCACGCAAATGTGTCCGACTAATAATTTCATCTGACCACGGTGCTATTGTTCTCTGTGCATGGGCCAGTACATTGTCAAGTTTGTGCAATTATTAACTACAACTGCCGACAAACAGTTAGGGATTGGTTAGTTTGTGTTAACAATGGAATGGATAATGAGGCTTAAAGAGTGTTTAGAGATGCAAAATGGTGACATAAGGTTAGCTACTGAAAATCTGTTCATTTTAATGTGTTTGCACACAGTGCAAAATTGGCACAAATTTATATTCACTACTAGCATCCTACAATTGCTGTGTTATATCATGTGTACTTTTTGGTGTGATGTTTTCATCCCAGCGTTGTAGTTTAAGTCATCTTTTCAACCATACAAGCCTGAGACTTTCATGCCCCACGGATGGAAACTACTAGTAAAATATCCATTAAAACATTTGAGTGGGTACACCTACAGTAATCCAGGAATTCCACAATTCAATCAATCAATCAATCAATCAATGGGAAATAGTTTAAAGCAAATTGAAAGTATTTTTCACAAGGCCCATACAGGTTCCCATCTAACCTGTTACAGTATGTGCTGCACTAGCAGTGGTCTCTAGGAAGCTGACCAGACTAGATTTTGTTTTTAGATAGTCATCGGGAAAGTTTAATTTACTATTTAAGTACTCAAGTCACCCTACTTCTAAATATGTCAATGTAACAATGACCCAATTACATATTGGTTGATTCATTGTCGAAAGTTGAACTGTACAATTCTGGTTGGGAGTGTTCAACTGCATTCGATATGATGGGAGGATCTTAATACATCAACTGCAGCAGCTTGTTATGTTGCTACAGTACAAAGTCCATGGTTTGTTGTACTGAAGAGTACATGCAGTGCAGGTAGATTGTGTAGGATACTGTGCAGTATTCAAATACTATGGTAAACAGTGCAGCGGATCAACTTTCTCAGGCAGGAGTACAATATACTGCATCTTCATCCAATTTGACAATAAAACACATCAATATTGCCATCAAGACGGAGGTGAATCAAAACATGAAAAAACAGATTGCCTTCTTTACATTGTTTGTTAATCAAAATATGTAAGACAATGGAGAAAGATGCTGGTGAATATATCAATCACTATCAATTTCCAGATCGGGAAGTAATTGTTTGGACCAAGTAATGATTTTTACGGTCCATCACTTCATTTTGTTATTTTCAATCCTATTTTTTGCAGACTAGACAGTAAAAACTGGGCAATTCCGCGGAAACGTCAACCTGGCCATCAAATTTCAAAATGTACCTTACAAACTCAAATTTGGTACCAAGTTGTAGCTAAGAGTCTATATTTCCTATATCTATAATTTTTTTCCATAAAAATTGGAAGCGAACATGATATAAAATAGATTTCATAGGGCACACCCTGGTTATGACCGTTTTTCGACAAAATGTGACAATTCATGTTGGGTGGTCCAACAAGCAGAGAATTAAGTTTTATTCATTTAACCACCCATATAGTCAAATGTAGGTCCCCCACTCTACTTTCATGGAAAAATTGATCACATGAGTATTCCACTACCCGAGAAATCAACAATCTCCAATTTTCCTATACACTGTGTACGTCCATAACGCAAAATATCATTTTTTTCATTCTTTAGGTATTGAAATTATCAATATGTTCATGGAAAATATTATTTAAAGCAGATATCTGGTACCATTTAGGAATCCAAACCAAATTTGGGAAAATGCCAAATTTGTGCGAATCAATGACAACGGTGAATGTGTACGTCCATAACAGTACGTCCATAACGGTACGTACGTCCATAACGCCATTCATGTTCTGCATATTTGAATCAAATGGACAATTTCTCATAATAGTTTCCTCATACCTGCTTGAAATACTATATACATGTGAGCCTCTGAGTCCTCAGTTGTATAACCTGTTGTTATAATGTCTAAGTATGTAGGCTGCATTGATTAGGGTTGCCAATTTGCCTTTCATTGTATAGAATGATCCTGAGTACCGGTAGTCCTTCTCAAAATTATTTTCTCGATCATACTCCAATAATCTACTGAAGTATATTTGAAATTTGAATTGAAAAACATTAATTGGCAGAGTATTTGCATGTGGCATGCTCTTCCTGCACTGAAAGTCAGGCAAATGGCATGAATTTTACCCAATCCGTCTAATCAATGCAACTAATGCAACTTTCAGGTAATTCTGATATGGACTAAACTGAGCATCTAATTTAAATATTTTGTCTGTTTTTGCTATCTGGCAACATATCTCTAGTCACATGTTGTTTACAGTCATGCACATGTTCACAAGATGACCTCAAGTTTATGACTGAACTGTCATCATTTAAATCAGCAACAGCTATGGTGCGAGTTCTCAGTTTAAACAGAGATTCTTGTTTTCCAACATACATCATTGGGAAAATGATCTCAAGGCTGCGTTTGAGTGGCATTTCTTTGCCACTTCCCACGGCAAAGGCGTGGTTGATGGGTTGGGTGGGACGGTGAAGAGGTCTGTATGGCGCTATATGTCAAAAGTGGCATGGGTGAAGCTGTGAATCCTGTAGATTTCAGCAGGATTGCTGCAGAGAGGAATCCAGGTATTCAGATAATGTTTGTCTCACAAGAATCCATCCAGGCAGAGAGTGCACGACTGAATGCATTT